>JAUZNJ010118876.1:5238-18003 GCA_034780135.1 Jordanella pulchra | reverse complement strand
TGAACTGCATTGAACTGAACTGCATTGAACTGAACTGCATTGAATTGAACTGCATTGAACTGAACTGGATTTAACTGAACTGCATTGAATTTAACTGCATTGAACTGAACTGGATTTAACTGAACTGGATTGAACTGAACTGCATTGAATTGAACTGCATTGAACTGAACTGGATTTAACTGAACTGGATTGAACTGAACTGCATTGAACTGAACTGCATTAAACTGAACTGCATTGAACTGAACTGGATTGAACTGAACTGCATTGAACTGAACTGGATTGAACTGAACTGCATTGAACTGAACTGAATCTCTTCCGAGGAACCATGGAGGACCTTCCTGCTCCATATTAGCTCCTCGTCATTCAGTCATTCAGAAGAAAAACTGGAGGACGAGGAGCTGCTGTCCTCCAGCGTTCATTCAGGTCCGGTTTGGTTCTGGTTCTGGTGGATCATCTGTAAAGAAGCTGCAGATACACAAAGGTTTCAGAGAATCTTTATTGTTCCCAGACTGCAAGGAGGTTCATGCTGGAAACAGTCGGTAAACAGTCAGAGCGATCGGACCGACCAGCTGATCCACAGTCAGCTGGAGCCACCAAAGCCGGTCCAGGAGGTTTTTGTCCATCCTGCTTGGTTCTGAGATGGAGGACTCCATTCGGATCAGAACCATCACTCCTCTGAACTGTTTGGCTCTAAATGTCTGATGGCCTCTGCTCCTCCTCCTCCTCCTCCTCCTCCTCCTCCTCCTCCTCAGAACTCGGGCAGCGACCTGTTGTAGTCCATGATGCTGAGCTCTTCCCTGCGCTGGCGGACGGTGGGGGCCTCCATCAGAGGGCTCCCGGTGAGCAGGGTGGCCTCCTCCACCTCCTGACCCAGCGGAGGGCTCTCCGGTTGGAGCTCCTCCTCTTCATCCTCCTCCTCTTCATCCTCTGGGTTCTGGTGGTTCGGCCCAAACAGCCGCCGGGCCTGCTGCTCCAGGAAGGACCCGACGGCCAACGGGGAGTCGAAGGGGGGGACAGAGAGGGGGGAGGAGGAGGGGAGGGCCTCCACGGCACCGTTGATGATTCCCACGGCAGAAGAAGAGGGGGGGCGGAGCTTGTTGGGTGAGGAGGCGGCGTCTCTGATTGGCCTGAGAGACAGAGAGGAAACAGAGCCGTTACCATGGGAACCGTGATGGCACTGCTCTGGTGGGTTCTGGTTCTGAAAGGTTGTGAATCTTACCTGCTGCTGTGCTGGACCGGGTCCAGGTCCACCTGGCTGTACAGGAGCAGCATCTCTGTCTGCAGGTTCTGGACGGTTCTCCTCAGAGCCACGCAGCGACTCTCTGAGGCCGACAGCTCCGCCCTGAAACACAGCAGAGTCAGGAGCGCTGATCGGACCGGGACCGGACTCAGCTAGAGTTCCATGTTTGGGCTCCGGTTCCGTCCTGGAGTCTGACCTGCTCTGGTTCTTGGTGTCCTCCAGCAGCTTCTTCTGATCCAGGATCAGCTTCTCCTTCTTGGCCAGCTGGATCTCCAGCTCTGCGATCCGGTGATTGGTCGCCTCCAGCTTCTGCCGCTGCAGGGCGTCCGAGTCCTTCAGTCTCTGGACCTCCGTCTCCACGCAGCGCTGCAGCATGGCCTCCTCCTGAGCAGAACACGGCACAGGTTCACCCTCACAGCTCCGGCCTGGTTCTGGACCTGCCTGCTCTTACCGTCCAGCTGTGAGCTCCTCCGTCCTCCAGCTGCTCCCTCAGACCTCTGTTGGTTTCCCTCAGCAGGAGGAGCTGCTGGTTGAGCAGGAAGATCTGCTGCTGCAGCTGCTCACTGCTGCACAGCTGCAGAAACCCAACGAGGCAAACATCAGTCAGCTGCTCCCGGATCTACTGTCAACCAGCACAGCATCACTTCCTGTCTGGGTCGAACCCGGCCAATCAGAAGACTCCTCACCTTCGGGCACAGCTGGCGCAGCCGCCGTTCAGCCTGGTTGGCCTTGTTATTGGCTCTCTGAAGCTCCGCCTCCAGGTCCTCCAGCCTGCTCCGAAACTCTGCCAGTTCACTCTGAAACAGCCAATCACAGCACAGGTGTGTTTCTAAAAGCCAATAGGAGCACAGGTGTGTAAACCTGCGGCGCTGGGTGTCTGGTTTTACCTGCAGCTGCAGCTTCTCCTGCTGCCGGTCCTGCTGTTGCAGCAGCAGCTGTTGGAGCTGAGTGTGGAGAAGCTCCGTTTGGGTCTGGGTGTTCTGCTTCAGCTCGGTGAACCGCTTCTGTTCTCGGTCCAGACTGGCCCTCAGAGCCTGGATCTCCTGGTCCTGCACGCTGAGCTGCGCCTTCTGCAATGACGCATCAGAATAGGGAAGGGAAGAAGGACAAACTGGAGGCCTAACGCCCAGGAAGCAGGTCTGTTACCATAGCAACCGCCTGCTCCTCCAGCGCCGTGGCATTGATGACGCGGCGCAGCAGGCGGCGGTTCCTGATGGCGTGCTGCTGCCGTTTGAAGCGTTCGTAGTGAAGCTGGCTGTGAACCAGCAGCAGCTGACTCCTCAGAGCCTGAAGCTCCTCCCCCTGGGCGGAGCCTAACGGCACAAAGAAGAGGAAAGGTTTAAATACAGGAGGGGGAGCTAAACAGCAGACCGGAGCAGCTGGCCTCTGTGGAGAACAGGAAACTGATCCCTGCGTGGAGCTGATGTCCAACGCCTCATCGCTTCCAGTGGCCTCAAACCGCTGAAGACAAACATCTGTTAGATGGAAACACGGCGGTTGGAAGAGCCCGTGTCAGGGCTCAGCTAGAGAACGGGTCAGAACGGGTCAGTAAATGCTGAAAGTCTGGAAAGTTCATGCTCAGGCAGCTGATGCTGAGGAACACGGAGAGGCTCCGTATTTTGTTGGTGAAGGACGGAGAAGACGTACGCGGACGGAGGCGCGGTGTGGGTCTCACTGGGTCACCCGTTCTCACTGATTAACATGGCGTACAGTGCTCCGCACGACGTACGCCAGCGGGGCAGAACAGAGGATGAGGAATCTGGGGGTTAGAACCCTCTGAAGGAGAACCCATCCAGATGTTTCTGTTTCCATGACGATGCCGTCTGGGTTCTCCCACTCACTGTGGCGTGTCTCTGACAGACAGGGGGCGCTAGTGAGGCGACAGACTATTAGTTTCAGGTACCTTTGCTTCTCATGCTCTGCTGTTTACCTCCCAGCTGACTGCGCTCCATCGACCTGGTTCCGGCTGAGAACCTGCAGAGGAACCACAGCGTGATCAGAGGAGGTTCTGGAAGCTTTCGGACCTTCCTTGGTTCTCACCTCCTGCTGAGGCGCTGGTGAACGTCGTTTCCATTCTCTATCATCTGGTCCAGAACCTTCAGAGGAGAGATGGAGCTCTGCTCCTCCTTCTTCTGCTCCCCTCCTGACCTCTCCAGCGCCTCCTAGAGGACAGACGACACTCAGCCCTCTGAGCAGAGCACTGAGCCTCCCTCAGACCGCGTCTCCTCACCTGCGTCTTCCTCTCGATGAAGAGCGTAGCGGCTCGAGGCAGGGCAAGCTCAAACAGTGACTCATAGGGAGGGGCGGGGTCTGGTGCCCCACAGACCTGGGCAGGGGGAGGAGGGGAGAGGCAGAGGGGGGTGGGGAGACCAGAGTCATCACGGCTGGGGGTGGAGGTGCGGAGCTTGGAGCGGGCGACATCTGCAGACAGACAGAGGCGTCCAGCTGTGGTGATGTCACCACGTAGAGACGCTGCATGAAGCGCCCAGGCTGGAGGGTTACAGCATAGATATAGAACTGCTAGATGAGTCACCTGAGCTGTTGGCCAGTGGAGTGGCGGCCATCTTACCACAGTCAGCCCACTTACAGCATTAGTTTTAGTGGTAATGATCAGAACCGTCTATTAATGACTAGAACTAACGATCCTAGAGTGGAGCAGCTGGAACCGCTACAATAAACAGGCGAGGCTCAGTACACAAAGAAACGCCCACAACATTTATCTATATACATACATATATGTATGTATATAGATACTGTATATAAACGTAGATGCAACTCCTTCATGTCCAGCTCGATTCTGTACTCGCTGATGTTCATAAAGCTTTATTCTTCAATTAGAGATCTAATTATGGCCTCAGCCTTGATAACATGCGCCGGTATGCTAGCTTTAGCCCAGAGTCACAACTGGTTTTCAAAACCAGGACAGGTTCAAGAATCCAGGATTACAGCCATAATATTGTGAGGATCACTCACCTTCAGCTTCAGGGAGCCTGACTGAGCTAAGATGGCCGCTGGCGATGCCGTCCGACAAGACAAAGTAAGAGATCTAGCTATTATTTAGATATCTATGGTTCAGAGGCTGGACTGGCCTGCCACTCCCAACATGGCCGCTCGGACGCAGCGGTGAAGTCAACAAGGCGCCTCCTCTTCCAGCCACTTACCTGCACTGTTCAGGTTATCCTTGATTACATCACTCAGCTCCATCTCCTCCTTGGCTCTGATTGGCTGCTGCTTCACCTGCAGGATGCTGTCAGTGGACGTGGCTACAGCTACAGAGGCTGGTGAGGGACATTTCACACCTGTAAACAGACTAGCTGAAGAGGGGCGGTCCTCAGACACACTGAAGGTGGGTTTACCTGAGGTGGAGGAGGGGGCGGGGACTGTGGCAGCAGCTTCAGGAGGGGGCGTGGTCAACCCGCACCGGGAGGAGGGGCTCCATGTGACATCATCAGCCTGAACATACATGGACATCAGTGGAGTGACCGACTACCGGTTCTGGTTCTGATACAGAACCGGGTCTGTCTTTGTCGAAATGAAAAGCTTCAGGTTTTCAGGTGAGGATTAACGACCCGAAGTTACAGGCCTGGGTCAGTCAGTGTTCAGGAACCGACCGAGGATTGTGAGAATCCAGCCTGAGGGGAACCAGAACCTACAGAACCTCTTAGTTCTGGATCGGTGAGGCGTTACCTGCATGAAGTTCAGCACCCGCTGAGGACGACCGATGGAGCTTCCTGTCCACAGACACAAACACCTTCATGAGTAACTCACACCTTCACACCTTGATGATATGATGCTGCTCCTCACCTAAGCTGCTGATTGGCTCCACCTCAGGGTGGGCGGAGCTTGGATCCAGGTGGGGATGAGGGGAGGACGGAGGGGTGGGGTGGGGGATGTCCTCCTCACAGGACGACTCCAGCGGGTCCAGCGACAGCCTGGAGCACTCGATGATGATGTCATGGACCTCATACCGCCTCCACCTGAGAGGGGCAGAGGTCAGAGGTCATCCTGAGGACCAAACCACAACCTGATCCAAGCCAGTGAAGATCCGTACCCGGTAGAACCCTCCAGCAGAACCTGTGGCTCCTCCCACAGATTCTGATCAGAACCAGCGCCAGACCGGGCTGCCCCAGAACATGACCTTCATTCTGATCCAGCAGGAGTTCTACTGGGAGCTCGGCTGACTCACCTGGACGGGTCCAGTTCCTGGTCCTGCGTCCCTGTAACCAGTTCCGGGTGAATCCGGACCTGCTCCAACATGGGCTGGAAGACAAGCAGAGTCCAATCAGAACCACACTAAGCCAAGGTGGCTCTGGGTCAAAACCAGCCTGAGCGAAGCAGTTCTGCTGCTGGGATGGGTCAGCTGGTCCGGACCTTGACCAGCTCCTGGAAGGTGTCCATGTTCTCCTTCATGCTGTAGTGCAGCCGCAGGTAGGAGACGAAGTTACAGGGGAACATCCCATAGAGGCGGTGGAACAGGGAGTACAGGGCCGCATGGAGGTGGACCAGGTACGCCACAGACACCTGACCTGCAGGAGGAGGCCGCAGACAATCAGAGCACAGCGCTGCACCAACAGCATCTACAGCAGCAGCAGCGCCCCCTGCTGGCCAGACTCACCGGGGTTCCTGTAGCTCCAGGAAACCAGGCGTCCAAAGACGTCGAAGAAGTCGTAGATGTACTGCTTCCCGGCCTGAGGGATCATGGGTAGGAGGGTGATGAGGACCAGAACCCCGGTGACCAGAACCACCACGTCTCCATCGGTCTGGAACACAAAAACTTCTCTTTAGATCCAGAGAAACATCTGACAGCTGCTGGAACCACGAGGACAGAACCCGACGATGGGTTCCAGACAAACCCCATGTTATCTGACTAGAACCTGCTGGTTTCTGAGTAGAACCTTGTGGTACCAGCGGGTTCTTTTAGGGCCCCTACCTTCAGGCAGCGCAGCAGCGACGGCAGGACGGGCGATCGGCTGACGTGGTGAACCCAAGGAGGCTGCTTCCTGATCAGGTGACCAAGCAGGGTGACGGCGGCCGCTCTGCTCCCGGGTCGGTTCAGGGCCTCGTTCAGCTTCTCCAGCAGAACCTGTCGGGCGGAACCAACCTACTTACAAGCTCACGGCAGCCCAGTGGCCTGGAGAGGCAGCGCTCACCTTGTGATGAGGCTCTCTGATGGAGGAAAGCAGCAGCGCCGCCTGGGAGGAGGAGGAGTCCAGGAAATGTTCCACCAGAGAGGACAGCACAGCGCCTCCTCTGTCTGAGGGCAGAACTGCAGGTCAGAGGCAGGACACAGGGACAGAGGGACGGCAGACAGACAGGTGGACCCACCTGAACTCAGCTGCTGGTTGACGGTGGTTCTGACCCGCTCCACCTCCTGCAGCTCTGAGCCGTCCAGCGACAGCAGCAGGTCCGCCATGCCAGGCTGGTCTCTGGACATCCTGCTGTCTGAAACAGGACCAGAACTTTTACTGCAGGGTTCTGTTCATAACCGCCCAGAGACAATTCTGCAGACAAGTAGGTTCTGATGACTTTGTTTTTGTGTCTGCTTCCCTCCATCTGCTCAGAACCTTCAGGGTCCCAGCCTACAGAACCCCATCCATAATATTCTGGCTCCATGTGGTTCTGGGTCAGAAATGTGAAATTCAAGCAGTTGAAAAGGCAGAACATTTATTCCTGGATGAAGAGTTCTAGATGTTCTAGGTAAAATATGTTTGCAATTGAAGATTTGAATTAGAACTTTATCCAGGAAGCTGAACAGAACCTGGATCCTTTAAACCTCAGAACCTTTTTTAAACGACCCGGCCCCTCCCGGTGATCCTGCAGGTACCGAGGTCCAAACAGGCTCAAAGGGAACAGAACGTTTTCTGTTGTTGGAATAAGCTCCGCCTCCTCCCACAGTCTGTTTTTAAAACTCGCCTTAAAACCTATTTTTATTCTTTGGCTTTTAACCCAGCATGAGACTCTTTCTGTTTTGGTTAGTTTTATTGTTTTTATTGTTTTTTTATGTGGTTTTATTTGTTTTATTTATTTTACTCTTTAAAACTATGATGTTGTTTTAATGTGTTTTTATTTTTCCTTTGTTTGTTCAGCACTTTGTGGTCGTTTTAAAGTTGAAACTGTTTGGAAGGGCCAACATCGGGGCCATCAGAGGGCCAACCTTTAGCTCTTAGCTTTCAGTCAGATTCTATTTATTTGAAATAAATACTTTTGTTGTTTTTTTGTTTTTACTTTTAGCTCACTTTAGCTGGTTATCTGTTAAACTCAAGTTTCAGTTGATGACTGTCCACAGACGTCACCCTCGATCTTGAAACTCTCCGTGACGTCACTCCCTGGGTTACAAACAACTAAACCTACCAGCTAAGCTAACAGGTTAAGAGCAGGTTGCCACCGAGGTTCACTGAACCATATTCCCACCAAAAACCACACGCCGAACCCTCGGTGTGCAGCGACCAGAACTGATTCTGGTTTCGGACGGAACAAACCTCCAAAAGCCCAGTTCAGAAGTTTCGGTACCTTCAGACCTGTTGATTCCAGCAGAGAGCGGACATGTCTAGTGACAGCAAGCCCCGCCCACAGCAGCAGCCTGACACCTGCGGCTGCCAATCAGAGCCGAGAGCTGTTCGGAGACCTTGTTGGCGGTGGGAAAAAACAGCTTTACACCACGAACAGTTCAGGAACAGCAGCAGCGGTGGGGAAAATGAGATCTTAGACTGACCAGCTGCGCTCGTGATGATCAGAACCAGCAAACGCGGCAGTTCTTTAAGGCGGAAAGGAGCTGTTCATGGCCGCAGGAACCGGAAATTATTCTCAAAGTTCCGCTGAAGCTGCCGAGTAACACGTGTTCTCCGGGGTTGCAGATGCTCAATGTGCTTTCTGTCTGTGGTGATGTAAATAAAAATTCAGGGAGTTTAAATGTATTTTGTATTAATTTCTTTGTGTACTTCTATTGCTTTAGTTCGTGTTTTCATTACGTTTATTGTTGTCCCTGTCATTGTAATTATTGTAATATATATACCCATGGATGTTGATGAATATGAGTGCCTCTTAACGGGTCCATTGTCTGTATGAGGAAGATGTTTCTCTGCGGGATTTTTTCCTTCATCGACATTCCCTGGAGACTTTGCGCCAGAGTGGGAATTGTACGACCAGCTTCCTTGGTGTGGGTTAAATGTCTGGTAGGGTCTGGATAAATATGATGTGAATTGTGACAGGGGTGGACGTGTGTATGTGTTGATATAAAACAGTTACTGAAAATAAAAAGTTAACAAAAAAAAAAAAAATTCAGGGAGTTTATATTTGCTGCTCCACTGCTTTAAAACATGAGCTGCTTTCCTCCCGTTCTCAGCCCAGACCTTGAATGTGTCAAAGCCAGCTGCTCCGTTCTGTCAACAGCTGACAGAGACCGAGCATAGAAGAAGAACCAGGCCCAAGATGTTCGGGCACTCATTTAAAATGGCGGAAACCCTATTTAGGGGGCCGTTAGGGTGGACGTTCGGACACACGATTCATGTTACAGATAGGTGATGCACTGGTTACCATGGTAACCGCTTCTGGTGGGTCAGACGGATAAAGAAGGAAAAAATCAAAATAAAAGGGAGAAGTTTGGGAGGTGATGGCTGACATGGTCGTCGTGGAGCTCTGGTTTCTGACCGTGACTGGAGGTCATGAGTGGGTTCAGGTCTGAGTGGGCCCCTTCCTGGAACAGCAGCTGTGTGTGTTCTCACCCTGCTGTGATAACGAGCTTATCGACCTGTTTTCACCTCCCAGTTCTGAACCAGACCAGCGAAGGAGTTCACTCTGATATCGATTATTATCTGTCAATCAAATGTTCAGATTAACTTTCAATTCAAGAAGAATAAGTTTTAGTCAAACGATGAATTCTTATTTTATTGTCTTTCAAAGCTTGAATATGTCCTTTACTTTCTGGGTCTAAATTGGTTTAATTTCCTAATATTTTATAAATTATTTAAATGTTTTCAGTTTATTCTTATAAAGGTTTGTGTTGAATTAAATGAAATATTTTTTTTTTATTAACGTGAAGAAACAGGCTGAACGGTTCTGCAGCCTCAGTCTTTCTCTGGTTTGGAGGCGTTTCCATCCTGCAGTCAGAACTGGGCCTGGTTCTGGGCGTTGCCCAGTGACATCATCTGCTGTAAACAGTTGTGGGTGTGTGGGAGATAACGGACCTGATAAAGGAAAAGGTTCTGCAGAACTCACAGCTAAAGCTGCTGCTGCTGAAGATGATCCATCTGGTTCTGGTCGGGTTCTGTCTGAGCTCAGCTGCAGCTGCAAAGGTAGGTTCTTCCTTCAACTTGGTCTCTTTCAATTAACCAGGAAAGAGAGAAGAACCAACAGAGGAGCCCAGATTCAAAGAGGGTTCAGTTTATTGGGTCCAGAAGAAGCAAACAGAACCACAGAAAATCAAAGGAAAAAAAACAAAGCTTTATTTTTCCTCATTAGAAATAATTCAGGTTTGTTTAACCTAAAATTCAGCATCAGAAACCTCAGAGGATGAAGTTCTGATAGAACTGCCTCCAGGTCCTTGCTGACCCAGTTGGCTCTTTTTTCACCATAATGGACAAGAACCACACCCTCAATACACTGCTCCATCCCTGAGGAACACCAGAGCAGCTGCTGCAGACATCAGAACCCAGAGATGCCATCAGAACCACATCATCTCCAGGTTGCCTGCAGATCCTGCCCACAGACACCATGAACAGGACCTAACCCGACTCTGGAGACCCGGGTTGGGCTGAACAACCCAGAACCTGCTGCTGCTCTCTCTTTGGGCCGTTCCTTGGATCGGTCCTGGTTTCACGTGGACCCCACATCAGGGTGGGGCTTCAGTTCATTTATTGGACCACAACCAACATGAGTGAATCCTAATATTTCTCATTGTTAATGAAACAGTAGAACCATACAGAAGATTGTGGTACCAGAACCAATCGATGAGAGCTTCAGCTAAGTCCAGTTTTCATATCTGAGCGGTTCTGGTTCTGTGTGCAGCTGGGCGTGGTTCGGACCGAGGGCGGTCTGGTGGAGGGGCTCAGCATCGGTACCGGGTTCTTCCGGACGGTGGAGGTCTTCAAAGGAATCCCCTTCGCTGACGTCCCTGGAAAGTGGGAGAAACCCAAACCTCATCCTGGCTGGGACGGTAGGTCCAGAGTCAAACCGGGCCGCGGGTTCTGGTTCAGCTACAGACGGGATTAAATCTGTCAGCTTTGGTTTTAAGCTCACATTCCCATTAAAACCTGCTGCCGGATCAGAACCGGGTCAGAACTTGTTTAAAGCTGAGATTTTAACAAACATCAGTAATAAAAATCAGGCCACCAGTTTCTGAACCCTCATATCCGCCTGCTGCCGGGTCAGAACCGGGTCAGAACCGGAGCCTGCTGCTCAGCGCCGACAGAAGGAGGGAGAGTCGAGAGAAACATGGCTGCAGAATGGCTCTAAAAGTAAACAGATAAATAAAATCAGCCAAAAATGACGATGTCTGCGTTTATTAAAGTATAATTATAGATTATTTGCTGCTTTACTGCAGTTATAAGAGCAAAAGAATAATTACTTTAATAGTTTTCATGAATTCTGTCAATAAGTCAAATTCAACCGAAGTGAAATATTAGTTTTTAAAAAATGATGTTTATAGTTTTAGGAATAAATATTGAGGATAAAATATTTTGTGGAATATTATTCAGTATAGATTCATTTTTTATTGATTCACAATCAGAACTTCGGACAAAATTCTGGTAAGAAAAACCTTTTTTATCCTTGAAGGTCGTCTCAGTTACTGTGAGTGGGACTCTGCCCATAACAGGAGCTACAACCACTTGGCCCCTGCCTAGAACGTCCATGCCTTCTAAGAGGAAGGCGGATTTTCATTTATACTTCTACATGTTTTGGATTCCATTTTCCTTTCAAATCAGTATTTTCCATTTATTTCTGGTTTGTTGTTTCTAAGCTTTTATTAAAATTTCCTTTAAGTGACATTTTAAAGCAAACAAAGGGATCTTTTTGCATCTTTCTTTGATATTCCTGTCCTGTCCTTGTACCCTTTTAACTGAATCCATTATCTTGCCAAATCCTCTGTATCACCCAGATGAACAGATAGATGTTTCTGTTGGTTTCCAGGGGTCCTGCCTGCCACTAAGTACAGAGATCGGTGCCTGCAGGTGACGTTGCTGCAGACAAAAACCCATGGCAGCGAGGATTGTCTCTACCTGAACATCTTTGTTCCACATGGGAGTTCAGGTCTGAAAGAGTCTCATCCCAGTGTGGACATGGCTTTATCCTGAATTTTGTCATTCAGTTCACTTCAATGCAATTCAATTAGACTTTACTACATAATCCCCGAGGTGGAAGTTGGTGTCAGCACAGCCAGTCCAAGAAGAAAACACAATGGACAGCATCATACATAGGCAATGACCTAGCAGTTAGAAAAAAAAAAAGGGTGTGTTTACCCTTAGTAGGATACAGTTTGAGATTGCAGAAAACCTCAGCACAGAGATGAAACACAAAGACAATAACAGCACAATACAAAATAACATCTTGCAGGATGAAGAATTAAGTAAATGTCCCCTGTCCTCCTTAGACTAACTGTCCTCTTTAGACAAACTGTCCTCATTAGACAAACTGTCCTCATTAGACAGACTGTCCTCATTAGACTAACTGTCCTCATTAGACTAACTGTCCTCGTTAGACTAACTGTCCTCGTTAGACAGACTCTCCTCATTAGACTAACTGTCCTCATTAGACTAACTGTCCTGGTTAGACTAACTGTCCTCATTAGACAGACTGTCCCCATTAGACTAACTGTCCTCGTCAGACTAACTGTCCGCGTTAGACTAACTGTCCTCGTTAGACAGACTGTCCTCGTTAGACAGACTGTACACGTTAGACTAACTGTCCTCATTAGACAGACTTTCCTCGTTAGACAGACTGTCCTCGTTAGACTGACTCTCCTCGTTAGACTAACTGTCCTCGTTAAACTAACTGTCCTCGTTAGACAGACTGTACTCGTTAGACTAACTGTCCTCGTTAGACAGACTGTCCTCGTTAGACTAACTGTCCCTCGTTAGACTAACTGTCCTCGTTAGACTAACTGTCCTCGTTAGACTAACTGTCCTCATTAGACAGACTGTCCTCGTTAGACTGACTGTCCTTGTTAGACAGACTTTCCTCGTTAGACAGACTGTCCTCGTTAGACTAACTGTCATCATTAGACAGACTGTCCTCGTTAGACTAGCTGTCCTCATTAGACAGACTTTCCTCGTTAGACAGACTGTCCTCGTTACACTAACTGTCCTCGTTAGACAGACTGTCCTTGTTAGACTAACTCCTCGTTAGACAGACTGTCCTCGTTAGACTAACTGCCCTCGTTAGACTAACTGTCCTCGTTAGACAGACTGTCCTCGTTAGACTAACTATCCACATTAGACAAACTGTCCTCGTTAAACAGACTGTCCTCGTTAGACTAACTGTCCTCGTTAGACAGACTGTCCTCGTTAGACTAACTCCTCGTTAGACAGACT
>JAUZNJ010118865.1:0-19320 GCA_034780135.1 Jordanella pulchra | reverse complement strand
TTTTTGCAAAATAAATTTGTTACCATTTTCTTCATCAAGACTTCCCTGTGCTTCTCTGATTTTTTGGCTCGGCCCCTCACAGGGGGAAAGAAAATCTCCAAGACCTTCCGTTAAAAAATGTCAGCATTTTTTATATGACAAGGTGGCATTTTTGTAAAATGTATATTTATTTTTTCCCCAACTGTTAGCTAGAAGTAGTATAGTAGCATTATTGTGGAAATCTGTGTGGAAGGTAATGTTACGATCAATGGGTTTGTTTTATTCTAAAGAATTCTAATAACAACTGTAACCATTGCTGGTCTACACAAACACAGTAATACAACACTGTACAGTCATTAGCACAAAAAAGCTTGTAGTCTTTTCACAGGCAGTTTGTATTTTGTACTATTCAACATTCTCATTTTACCATACAGCTATATTCCTAAAATTCATTGAGGCTAGGGACGATTAAGCCACATCACCAAGAAAAACAGTCACAGTAAACCGATAATTCCTAAAACAGGAGCTCAATGTTTTTCTAAAAACTCTATAGACATATAGTTCCAGAGTTTAGAAAAAAAACATAAAAAACATTTAAAATAAGAAAAATATTGAGCCTTGTCTTAATTTTTTCCCCTCACTATTTAGTCAAAATCTCTGATATTTCCAATCCCAGTTCTCAAAGCGGCGTGACTGCATGTCCTTCATATTCAAAACTGATTCTAAAATCCTTACATTTCAGTCATCTTGTTATTACAGTTGCATTTCACTTAGCTTTTGATATATTAGGTAGATGATGTTCTATTCAGTCATGCATGGAATAATCTGTCCATATAGATAAACATGCAGAGTAATAGTATGTATAATAAATTATAAAACTAGCATCACATTCTTTTAAAATTAGCAACTGGGCTTATATGCCTCTGAGTTTTATTTTCCTGTAGTGAAAAGACTTCTATAGAGGATCTTCTATAGCAGGCACCCCTGATACCAACAAGAGAGTGGGTTAAGAGGTTATCAGTGTGGGTATGGATTCATAATGCATGTATAGTTTACTGTGTGTAGTGTGTGCTGTGTGTATTTTGAATGCGTATATCAACAGACTATAGTTTTGGTTCTGCATCTTAGTTTATAGATAACAATTTGGTATAACAACAAAAGCACTACAAATTGGAAGCAAATTCCTAATAAAATTTGTTTTAATAGAGTAAAATATAGAACTTGAAAAAACAGAGATGGACAAACAGCTTGCTTTTGAAGGGTTTTATAGAATCATCTGTAAAGCTGTATATTTTCAATATCTTTTCTTCTTGGTTGAGCTAAGCCCTATTAAACAGCCAATATAAGGTATTATTAAATGTATACTTTATACCCCGAAGTAACAAAAAGTGCTTATCTTTGTTTTGCCCTAACACAAGGCACACAATAAGTTAATTCAGCACTAACTTCTACCTGTATTATTCACGTTCATAAATTACCTTCATGCCAGTGTAATGTACTTCTTTGTGTTTTCCTACTGTTTTCCTTCTCTTGCTAATAAAATGATCATTTTAAATATGCTTGTCCGCCTTGGTTTATCTCACAAACGTTTACACCAAAAACTCAACTATTGGTAGCTTTATTATGTGGTGACATTTATATAGAGTAGAGATATACCGAATCCTGATTTTTAAGTTTCGCCCGAATACCGAATGCGCAGCTTAAGATTCGGCCGATTCTGAACCAAACAGCGGATCCTACTCCCACCATCAGCTAGTACATTATAATGCAGTGAAAAAAACTTAAGATAAAACATAGGCAATAACGTCTACCATTATTTTTTTATATGAATATTGTCACACTTAGAGAACACCACTGAAATGTTCAGCTTTATGTCATTCAGTGTAGACTTAGTGTTCTGTTCATTCCAAAGAACAAAGAAAGGAAGCAAAAATTACCACTATAGCTAACAGAATATTGCGTGTCAGTATCAGTGAGCCATTGATAAAATGCTCTTTGATAATAAAAAAGTAAATGAATACAAAAAACATAGTGCATTTACAAATTAAGACATAGCACATTTATAACTCTTGGACAGATCTAAATCTATAGATCAATAAATTGTGATAGCCTATTTAATGCAGATTTTTTTTCTCAGAAAAAAACATAATCATCAATAATGCCTGCAGTCATGGAACATTGGCTATTTCACTTAAATTTTAGATACTTACAACTGTAGGCTTAATTAGGTACATTAAACAAAGTGTGGCACAAAATAACTCTAACTTGTGTCCTGTAGGCTATTTTATTAACAACTTCTATAGCTAGCTTTCACAGAAAATAAGTGTTTCCTTTCAGAAACACAAGACGCTCGGCATTAATAGGCGACAGCCCGTTGCGAGAGTGAGAATGAATCTCTCCAGCGGTGCTGAAAAGTCTTTCACTGGGTACAGATGTTGGTGGTGGACAGAGATAAACCTTTGCTGTTTTTGACAGCAGTGGAAGGCGCTGCTGATTGTCCTTCCACCACGGAAGAGGATCCTCGGTTAGAGGAATCAGAGGCTTGCTGAAAAAAGCGGTAACCTCCGTTTCAGTGCTTGGGGTGACTGGCTTACACTCAGTGTTGCTGCAGAACAGTTTGTCCCAGTTGTTCCAGATCCCTGAACAGTGTCACTTCGTACGGTCTGTCTGCCCCTTTGTCTCAGCATCTTTAGATGTTGTTGGCTTTGCAGACATGTCTTGATCTGATTCGGATATGCAGGAAACAACCTCCTGCAAAAGTAACTTTGATCGGCACTGGTGTGTGTCACACAGTGACAAAATTTTGCTTTATATCTTGGATCCAGACTTGTGGCCACAATGAAGACAGCATTGCCCTCAAGTCCATCAAATCTCTCTTGCAGGGACGTCAACATGCGCGTTTTTATTTGTTTAATTCCACTGCTGCCGTTTTCATTGTGGATGTAGCGCTTCAGCATCATCACAGCTGGCAGGACTGTCGATATGCATGCATTTCCTAATTTCTCTTGTCAACTCCTCGAAAGGCCTGAGCACATCTTCCATTCAGAGTCCACTTCTGAGCATGAATATGTTGCATGCTCTCAGCCTCTGGCACATAGAGGTTTATGGCACGCTTCTGTTCCACCCAGCGATTGCACATTAGATCGGGTAACAAATGTCCTAGATTAGTTGGTGATTTGGTAGCCCCAATTCCTGCTGAAGAGTGGAGAGCCTTGATTTTGCGCTTGAAGAGTGTTTAAAGTGGCCTACAGTTTTCCTGGCCAGTGTGAGCACGTCGGAAACACTTTGTTGGGATAAAAGGCTTTCATGTATGCACAGCTGGAGCGTATGTGCAAATCAGCTAACACTGGGAATGCTAGCCTCAGACATGGCTTTATGCTTATTCGCAGCATTGTCCCTCAAGAACAGATGACAATTGTTGACAGGCATGTCCCACACTTTGATAATGTCTTGCAGTGCATCTGCAATGTTTACAGCCGTGTGTCTTCCATCGAATGCTTCGCATCGTAGGATGGTATTTAAGCAATTGAAATTGTCATCAATCCAATGTGATGTTATGCTGATATAGGACTGAGTAGTGTATTCGAAAGTCCATATGTCACATGTTAAGGAAAAGGCCTGCGCTTCCAAAACATGCGCTCATATGCGGGAAGCTAAGGCTTCATACATTTCAGGAAAGATTTTTTCCGTAAAGAAAGGCCTTGAGAGGAGTTTGTAATGTGGCTCAAGCTGCTACACTAGCTCGGTGAACACAATGTCTTCCACCATGCTGTATGGTTGCAAATCAACAGCTATCATCTTACTGATTGCTTCATTGATGGCTTTGGCTCTTTGGTGGTCTGGAGCCCACTGTTTGTTTGGCGTAGAGCTCGTAAAGTTGGTAATGGTCGACTGAGTACCACTTTGTATCTGTGACTGTATGGTTGAGGTACCTGAAGCCACACTGAGGTTAGATTCGGCCTTACAGAGCTCATACTCCGCTGGATGCTTTGAGCAGAGATGTTTTAACAGCAGAGATGTTGTGTACTGTTTAGCGTTTTTACCACCACGAGACAACTCTGTGATGCAAAGTGTGCACGGGGGACTTGAATCTCCCACTTTAACCTTAAAATACTGCCACACAACTATCTTCCTGTTCATTGCTTCAATTTTCACTGACAACTGCTAGCACAATGTAGGTTATCTTCTCTTAAAAATGAGCCACGTGACATCATCACGTTGCGCTTACGTCCGGTAGGATTCGGTTCGGTTGGTGCTCTAGGATTCGGCCGAACCCGAACCCCGTCAACAAGGCCAAGATTCGTCTAAATCCGAAACCAAATCTTGGATTCGGTACATCTCTAATATAGAGTCTAGATTACTTTAAATGCTTGTAGCATATAAGCAATTAAAGTGACCTTCAAGGAGAGTAAAAATGTATGACTGAACAACCACTTCTGCAAATACCTGCAAAAGCCTAAACTTTTGTAGACTAATGATTAAAAGCAAGTTGATGACCATTTGTATGTATTTTACTATGCTTCTATCACTAACAGGTTTACAAAACATCTTCAGAAAGTCATTCTCTGTTGTAGAGCTTATAGAGTAAAATAAACAAACAGCACAAGGATCCTCCCCTGGACTAGAATGGCCTGTAGCTAATGTAAATGTAGTGTTTGTCTTTTAAACTGTGAATGACATGTACCTTGATTACAATGCATGGACCATGTATTGTATAATCAACTGTTGGATGTAAGCATGTATGTAAGAGGGAAGTGACACTAATATGTGCTTATGCTGCATATGTCTGATCAGGAGGTGCAAAGCAGTGAATGACACTGACTGGTATAAGCTGTCCTCTTGGTGAGTCGGTGATCGGACACAAATACCAAACACCACTATGCCCAACACCAGCTGTTTTTCTGTAACTTACCCTTGTGTGGAGTAACCAGCAGATCCAGAGTTTTCTGTGATAAATTTGGCCAGATAGCCATCATCTCCTTTCTCAGCTCTGCATCCATCTGGTGCTTATCTGCACCACCTAGGTTAGCCCACAACCAAGCATCCACACACATATTGAATATTTGCATTCATAGCACAAATTAAAAACACATATAAAACCAGGGAAATAAAATAAACATGGGAGACAAAATACTAATTCTATGGATATCAATTCTCATACATGTAAACATTCACCCAAACATAAAACAATAATTAGTTTGAGTCAGGCAGAGAAGTAATCTACAAATCTTTTGTACAAGAGAAATGAACAAAAACTACAACATAACAAGCTATATTTGGCCTTTTTGAGTTAAAACATCATCCCGATAAATAAAAGATTCAAAATGTTATTCTCCTTTAATAATTCAATTCAAACCTGAAACTCATATATAGAATTATTTACACGGAGTAGTCTGTTTTTAAGAGGCGATTTCTGTTAACCTAGATGTTTATATCTTACCTCTTAAGAAGGTAAGACAAGTTTTTTCTTCATTTCATAAAATTTTGATATACATATATTAGTTTTTCAGTGCAAGCGTATCATAGACAACACAATGGTGGGCAAGAGGTAATATTGATTTGGACTTTACCACTGCACACCTAACTTACTCAAAGTTCTGCCCAAGACAAAAACTAAATCTTTGCAAAATGAGGAAGATGAATGTAATGGGGGCATTTACTAAGGTATGGCTCAACAGTGTTTAAGCTGACATCTTAAATGGTCATTTACCAGCTTGCTTAAGAAATTCCTGTTACCGTAAAGCCATTAAGGTTGTGTTTCTGGACAATCATCATCACCATCTACCAGCAGTGCATGCGTTGCTGTTTAAGGGATCTGTTCTTGGTAGGGCACTTCCTGTAACCAGTTCAAGCCCCTTATTTGTGTCCCCAAGGACATGGCAACGTACTTCACCTATTTATCTGGATGTTGGTGGTCAGAGTTCCCCAATAGTGCAACCAATTATTTAGCAGCCTTGGTCCTGTCAACACGGAGCGTTACGTAGACAGACCAGCACACTGTCCAGTGTCTACAAAGTCCATGGTCAGGAGTATCATGGAGATTTCCTGACTTGCCTGAATCGTTGTTAAAAGGCCATTCTCAGGGCCTTTGCATTGCTTTCAAACAAAAGCAGTGAAGATTAGTAATATAGCAGGAGAGTGCCCAAAAGTGTAAAGCCACACCAAACCAAGCAATTGCAGTCCCTGAGAGTATTGTTGAATAACAATATGAGCACTTCTGACTCTCAAGTGAATCTGAAGGAATATTAGTTTATGTTTCAGGATGAATTTCCTGGTTTTCATTGTCTAGCAAAGAGTTGATTATAAAAAAACTCAACAAAATCTCATGACGGAAGGTGAATTTGGTACATTTTTAGGTACTAATTCAGGCTAAATCAAACAGTATCAAGTTTAGGTTTTTAAAGACATCACTGCTATACAGAGGGAGAACTTTTTTTGCTCTATATGAACATAGCTTTGCATGCACAAAGATGTGACGACATCAGTGGCTGCTGGCACAGTCTACAGAGCAAGCAGGGCTAATAGAAAGTGCTCAAAAGTACAGTACCACTTTTCTTTACAAATTACGCTTGCTGCAATATTTTTGGCATAACACCAGCAGTAGAACTACTTCTAATCTGAGGTGGCATTAAATCCGCAATTCATGGACAGAAGTCAACAATAAAAGCTTTTTGATTGCTAAAGAAGTACAGACCCAACTAATTTTTTGAACTCTTTTTTGAGGAAGATCACTTTTACTTTTTTTCAAATTTCTCTGTTTAATAATCCATTATTGGAGATTTATTTTTTTAATTACTTAAGATGCACATTTATATCTAAACAGATAATTTATGGATAAATCTTAAGTCATACCCTTGGCAATCTTTATATCCAGTGCAGTCCTGATCAGGGCCATGAGGGTGGAATTAAAATGCACTGTGTTGTCATCAGCAACCGGTAGATCCATGCGAAGGAGCCTCTGTGGAGAATCAGTCAGGATGAGAGGATGAGAAAGGGAGGTGTCCTCACTAAGGGGGGGTGTCCTGAATCTCAAGGATGGGGAAAGGGTAAGGTGGAGGGGTCCGGGTTGAGAGAGCTCCATAGACAACAGCCGGTTACTGTTTAGCTTAATTCACCCAAATTGTAGATTTGATCTCCCAAAGCAAGAAAGACTACCCTTCTAGTCAGTAAACTTAAGTAGGTCTTAAATAACCAGCTCCATCAGCAAAAGTTTAGCTTTCATGTTTTAAGCATACTATCTGATTGGGGTAATTTTAGGCAAAGGCATTTTCTCGATTGAGCCTAAACAAACTTATAAATGGAAGTCCTGGTGTCTCCTGTTTCTGCAGTGATACTCTATGAGACAGCACAACTATCCAATGCTGCTAAGCAACTGTGAGAGCTGCAAAACCACAAAGGAAAAACAATCAGAGCCAGAATGGCATCCGACCCAACCTGTGCCCATGTTCCCTATATGTGTGAATGCTTATGTGCATTTACACATTTCTGTTGTTGCACACATATAGAATTATATATATAAATATATATGTATATGACAGTAAACATACACCAACGTGCCCAAACCCCCACTGATGCCACCCTTATCCAACCCTCTTTCCCCACTTAAACACTTATTTTCACAGACTGCAATTAAGATGACTTAATTGGAGTCCTTTGGAGACAAAAACCAATTGACTAAAGAGCAACAGAAGTATCACTGGTTTAGATGTGCATTTTTAAGGAGACAGCTATGGTTTTATTTAACCAAGGCACCTGCTATTGAGCTCCCCCTACCTGTAAGGAGGTTCCCTATCTTCACATATCTATGCTTGGTAAAACAGATGGCGAAAACTGCAGATAGGACGAAGCAAGCTAGGCCAGCTTAGGTGGCTTGCTGTACCTATCCTGACCAGCTGGCATCCATCGGATTTACCTACGAACATGAGCGTTGGGCACTCACGATGGAAGGCACGACATGGCGGCGGGCCCGTGTACATGCTCCAGTGTTCCTGAGTGTGCATGAGTGTCGGGGATGCCAAAGCCAAGTAACGTGGCAGGCAAGGGCATCCGTCAACATTCGCAGGGCTCAGGAGGCAACAATCTTGAAGTAATCCATAGCCATGCAACAAAAAAAAGACTACATGCAAACACCACTCAACAATCCCAGTAAAAAGTCCCAAAATGAAAACAAACAAAAACATGCAACATGCTTTCACTTGACTCTCAAATAAATTAAAGCCCCAACTCATCCACCCTACCCACTCCCCACAACTTTAATCAATACTTTTACATAACAAGCAGCCGTGCATCCACGCAAAGAGAGTATCCTCAATTCACAGGAATTACCTTTGGGAAAAAATATTTATGTTTAATTTTTTTGGCCTCTATAATTTCACATTTGGTGATCCATGGATCAAAGTCAAATTAATCAACAATAGTAGCACTTTATGTTATGTCAGGATCTCTCTCAATGCCAAACGGGTGCATTGTCTGGGATTAAGTACTAAAAGGGATTTGAGTTGTGGCATTGCCTAAATGGAGAAAAAAAAATTAAGGGACATAGATAAAGAATGTTTTTCTTTCTATTTTGTTCTTATTTTTGTTTATGACCAACCAGTCATTACAGCTGTAGTATTCAAGGATAAGAGAAAAGGGAATATAAAGGGAGTTGCATGATGGAGAGCAGTAAGTAGAGCTAGCTTTGGTCAATGTAGGACTGTTCATGAGATGTAGTTACAGATAAAAGGGGAAGTCAAGAATGCAGAGGGGGAGAGAAGCTTTGTGGAAACAGTGAAATACATCAACAAAGAATGAAAGATATTAATATTCTGGGGTTAAATGGAAGACTAAGTGTGTCTGTGTTGAGAAAGAGAAAAAGAGTGGCTGAAATTTACAAAACACCACAAAAGATAGAGACAAAGACTAAAACAACACTGACATAGGTAAAGACGTCAGTTCAGGAAGTAGCAATAATCAATTAACACAGTCTCTATTTTTGCTAAGGTACAATGCTTTTGCTAACTACAAATTAAATGAAGGACATCATCTGGACTTTGCAAATAACAGTAGTTTGAACCTTCCCATTCTTATTCCACGTCTTCTGATTTCTGGGGACCTCTGAATTAACTATTTCATACAACATGGTTCAGTATAAAACTGAAGTCTGAAATACATAAGGAAATCTATTCTGGAGATAGGCTAACCACTATAAAGAGGAAACAGTGGAGAGATCACAGAGTAAGAGTACAGTAGAAAAAGTGTATGCCTGGACGATTAAAAGGATGAAGAAATGAAGTTTGTGATTGTTTACATACAATTAGTTACAGAAGTAGACAGAAGCAGAGAGACAGAAATAGAGATTAAAGACAGACAAGAAAATAAATCAATAAAAACTAATACTCTTGAGTAAGAGGGAACAGCACAGCATTTTTAAAACAAAATGGGAGGATAGAAAAAGAACTATAAAGAAAAATAAAGGGTTCATATAATATAAATAATAGATAAAGAACAGCAGTACTGGCATCCAGATGCAATAAAGCACAAGAGACCCTAAAGGGTGGAATTTCGTTCATTCAATAAAACAAAGAAGAAAATACAAAGATAGTTGCTTTTAAATAACTTGTCAAATTGTAAACTTCACAGGGGACAATGTTGATGACTGTATATGTAAGCATTAGAATAATACTGATTTTAATTTCAAGTGAATAATTGGAAAAGAAAAAAAAAGAAAAAAATCCATGTCAAAATAAAAATTAAAAGCCAGAAATAAAATGTATGACTTTCGTTGGGACAGTTCTTGTCAAACATCTTTTCCGCCCCCAGGAAGGAAATTTTCTGCCAATTCAACTCTGATCTTAGCTACATGCTCTGTCACCAAACTTTCAATGCACATCTCCTTACAATGTGGCCATTACACTTCCTTTTTTCCGGTGATTCTATTGAGCACCGTTCTTCAGTCTTGGATTTTTTGACTTATGTCTCTTTAATCTTAAAGATTCCTCTTGGTAATACTAATAAAATCTTTAAGTGTTAGACTGCAAAACTCACTTGTCTTTGAAGATGCCCTTCCATTTTTTAGGAGTCAAGAATGCCAACATCCCTTCAGTTGTAAAGGTCGTTGAGCTGCCTTTGACACCCCCCCCCCTTTACGAGGAAGACTACACTGTGTAAATTAGGAGATCAAAGTAGACCCAATTACTGGCCCGTGCACCTAAAGGGGGTGCATAAAACTAGAACAGTGAGGAAGGTCTGCAGGCTTGAGGGGGTCTTGGTATCCTCTCCAAGTTTAGTATATTTCTAAACTTTTGCAGCATCCAGACAAACATTCAGAGCCCGGTTTCTTATTCAAAATAGACCTACTGATGTAAAGAACTCTGGTATAGCGTTTTCTCTTTTGAAAAAAGTTTTATAATACTGTATAATTAGTCTCATGTTGTTCTCAACACGTCCCAGCATTTTGCCTCTTTGCATATTTTAAGTTTTAAACAATGGTAATGATTTTTACAACTCAGGAACACATTGAACTGTTCATTAATGTGAACCTTAAATCATTAGATGACTTTTTAACAATGGAGTTTTAGTGAACCTGGATGGCAGTAATATAGAGCAAGAGCATAGGTTTACAGAAGAACAGAGAGAAAGATGACAAAGACAAATTAAAAGCTGAAATGTTTAACAAAACTTTTTCCTGGTGGTCATAGCCCCAAGAAGGGCCAAAACATTTTTTTATCTCCTTTTACTTGAATAAAATTCTATTGATATGAATACAGGTGGATGTGGGCATCTGTTTACGGCAACTATTCTGTCATCCGCAGAAATAAGAGGCGCAGAAGACTGAAGACAGAAACCCTCACCGGTCCTTCTGCACCCACTGTGTAGGCAGATAGTCAAACTACGTGAATGCTACCTTGAGTTATACATTCCCACTTTAACTGCTGCTTGTATGTCAAACACATAAGTTATCGAATTAATAAAATATATTCTGCTTCCAGGTTTACATTGCTGCTTTTCTTATGAACTGGCACTATAACTATATATAACACCAATGTAAATCAAGTCATAGTTTTTAATTTACCATAAAACACAATAAGGTTAGTAACCATATTTCCTTTATTATTCTTAAGTATAGTATTTTTTGTGTGTAAATTCTACATGGATTTAGTTTTTCACTAATGGAGGCTATAATATAATTAGCAGAATTTGATTTAAAGTTTTGAGTTTCTTTTAATGTTTAACTATCTACATCACTTTGCTGTTTATTTTGGTTTCACTCAAAGGATTTTGCTGATTGCCTAATGTTTTGTATCGTTTGCATGTATCCAACTATATGTGAACATGTCTGTGCAGATTGCAGAAGGACTGGCAAAAACCTCCCACATTCCCTTACTTCTGCGGTATGACAGGAGCAAATAAAAGAGAGGATTCACTGTGCCACCCCACTATCACTTTACTTGACTGCACAACAAAAGCCCATCCCTCCATCCCCTCGGTCGGAGAAAGAGAAGAGAGGACATCGCTCACCACCACCACCACAACCACCACTAACAAACAATGAAGAGAACACCACAGGGAGGAGGTAAAAGGGATGGGGCAGCGGAGGGAGGAGGGTGATTGGAGGGAAGACAGAAACAGCAAGGTTTCAGCTAGTGAAAGAGTGGTTCTCCCCGGCGATGGGGAGGGGTGAGGAGAGAAATGGGATTCAGGGATAAATGCGAAAAGAAAGGAATGGTAGAAAGGGAAAAATAATCAAGAGGGTGGAGGTGACTAAGGAGGGTGGAGGGGTAAGGTGGGGGCGAGTCTACCTTATAGGCGACCCGGGCGGGACACCTCTTCCCGAGGCCTAGCGGCGGACACATGTGTCTTAGCATCTGATACATGTCTGTGTAACTGATCCGACCGCTGGAGTGGCCACAACACACGGACACACACGCAGGACGCCACACGGGCACATGCATTCAACACGCACACATTAAGACACAACGGACAAAATGAAGACAGACGACGTGAAAAGGAAAAAAAATAATGAAATAAAAAACATAACAGAGGGTAGGAATGTGGAGCATTAGGGGACACACAGAGGTGTGTTTGGGGGCAGAAACATGAGGAGTAACAAAAGAAACGACAAAGGAAAGGAAGGGTGGGGGGGGACAAATACACAGAGGTTATTGTTTTGGTCACTGTGGAAATGTGGTTGCTTTGGTGAGAGAAAAGAGATAGAAGGAAAACGATAGAGAACAAGAGGTTGGTTTATGTGCCCTTTACAGTCTGGTATTTTTATAGAAATGTGGAAAGAGGAAAAGAAGGGTAGGGAGAGAGATTAGATTTAGGCAAGAAAGGGTTTGAAGAGGAGGTGTCATTTATGTTTAGTTAGTGTGTTACCGTTCTATACGAGGTGAAAAGGGAATGATTATTTATTGTTTTGTTCTTTGCCCACTTTTGCCACTCGGATAGAACTGACAGCGATGCTTCTAGCAGACAGAGAAAAGCGCCACTGCAGGAATCGGAATGAGTCACTGTGGTAAGTCAATGCAGTCTGTTATTAGGGCTGCGTGTCCACCAGGATTCTCCAAACACAGCTGCACTTACAGATGTTCAAGAAAGTCCTTCGCAGATTTCTGAAGGACTTTGGGTCCAAGTAAGGACTTGGTTTCATGAACCACAAGTTCAATGTTTTGCATTCTTAATAATCTATGTTTGGACATGGATACAAGGTTGTTTGGATTTCTGCATCTGTCATTTTAATGCAGAAACAACAATAAAATATTACTAAAGGCATTTTGGACTTAAACACACACTGAAATCATTGGGATTGGGGTTTAGAAGCGGATGATCTAGCTTCAGAAGAACAAAGACAGCAGAACACTTCCTTATCTAACCGATCCAGAACTTGAGTTACACAGAATACATGTTAAGAGGCTTCCGACTATGCCAATCATAGAATAAACATTTCTTTTCAAAAACATCTGTCAGCACAGATATTTAATAAGAGGGTACTGGTGGACACAAAACCTTTGGAATCCATCCTTTAAATCACACACACACACCCTTCCCATTTTCTTCTGCCATCTTTACCAGCAATACAAACAGATCAGGTTTGGCCTTGTTATTTCAACGCGTTGAGATTCATCTGCAAGTGTAAATAAAAGGCTGTCGGTGTAAGAAAACTAAAGCTACTAAAAGAGAGGCTCCCCAAATGCTTTTTTGTTCATATCCTGTGCGATGACAATAAATCTTAATCTTTCTCTGTTAATAAGTTAGGTAATGGCAATATGACATTTAAGTGTAAGTACAGGATAGAGTTTGAAAGGCCCACTAAAATATAAACTGAGCAATCCGGCTTCTTGCACATAGGAATTTTGATGTGTTGCATTCCCTAATAATACTGGTTTCCCACTGGGAAGTAGCAATTAGCCCTTTAACCTTCACATGTAGGTTGCTTGGAGCCTGAGGGAAGATTTTAAATGGAAATTTACTTGTCAAAGACTCAAAATCCTGGATGCTGTTGGCATTGATGAGGATCATAACAGGTTGGAAACTGATATTACTACTTGTGACTGCAGGTCACAAAAACGACTTGAGGCATTAGATCTTCAATATGGTCAGCTTAAGGTGACACTGATATAAATGCATTTCCACTGTCTCATTCTGCTGATGAAAATACTTTTTTTCTTTACTGTAGATTTTGTAAATTCTGAATGTGCTAAAGATATTTTCACATTTTTTCCCCCTAAATCAACTATATGAGTAGATGTTATAATATCAAATGATGCGTAGCCAAAAAATCCCTTTGAACCTTTGAGGTTCAAAGACTAACACGTACATACATATATATGTTGTTTTAGATTTATTACACATAGAATGAAATATTTCAACCCTTCATTTCTTGTGATTTTGAGGATTATAGCTTACAGATAATGAACACCATATTCAGTGGCCCCACTATTCAAATATAATGTTAAGATCAATAAAAAGGACTCTTTAAGCAGAAAAGTATTTATGTTAATTTCAATATGCTCAATACTTGGATGGGCTTGCTTTTGAAAATGCTTCCAGTTCAACTTCCTCTTTTGCCAGTGGCAGACAGCCATTAAGGTGAGACACACCGATCCTCAGCTGAAGCTACGTACGTAAGTAGCCACCAAATCCCTCTGTAGAAAATTCTGGGCTCGTTGGACCAAGTCATACTGAACCCGCCTATGATTCAGATGACTCGAACATAGTGTCTTTTCCTGCAATTCAAAGCGATTGAAAGCAGTGTTTGTGAACCCATCTGCTCAACCAGATAACTACCCAGTTTTGGCCAACCCAGACCCAGACAGCCGAGCCCAATGGCTGTTTTCCAGAGGAGCCACGAGAAGCTGCTGAGTGGAACTGTGAAGCCACCGGATTGCGCCGTGCTGGTTCCATTGCCAGCCCGGGGATGTCACCTGCCTTCCTGCCATCGTCGCCTGCCTCATGCCGCCTAGGAGCAACAACTAATAGCTAACTGCCGTAGCGACAGGGGGAGGCCTAGTTCCAGGCTGTGAGTTATAAATATTAAGCCCCGCACAGTTGCCTGTATTATTGCATCGGATTAATCCAAATCTCTTTGAGAGTTTCCTGTGGATGAATTGACTGGACCGAGGACTGGGCCTCTGAACCGGACAGAACCAAACCAGAGGGTTCCTTCCTACACCGAGCCAACAGCGAAATTTATCGTTCCCCTATTTCATCTGATGCTTAATTGCTCGTTTTGGGTGGAAAGTTAGGATAGATATTTTTGGTCGTGTTTGTTTTTGACCTGAAATAAGGTTCCTGTTTTCAACTTTGATGGTTTCGAAGCAAAACTGTCCAACTGAATGCTATAGTGGATTGGATAGCATCCTTAGCGTCAAGCTACATCATGTCCGGCCACATTTGTAGGCCACCTTGTGAGCCTAATGCTTCCTTTGTTTCAGCCAGAACCAACCAAACTGGAACTCCTGGGACCAGCTAATCTAACCAATTCTCTTTCAGCTCTTTTGACTAGCATCTCTGCGTCAAGGTCTATTCACTTTACCTGCTGTTATTTTTCAAAGGACGCTTTAATTGGATTAAGCTTTAAAGCTTGAACCTTCTTCATAGACTCTTGAATGGTATCTTAACCCCCCTTTTCCCTTTCATTTGTTTTATTTACTTGTGCTTATTATCAGTAGTGTTAATGTTTTTAGTGTTTATTAGCTAATAAAGGGGGCCTTGTTTTAATCCATGGTCGTTTTTGGTTATTTTATACAATGAATAAATGACTATTTAGGCCAGATTCACTCTTTTTGGTTTACTGTTGAATGAACAGACATTTTCTTTGGTTGATGATTAATGACTCTGCTGATAGCTATGGTCTAAATTACTAAACTGGTGAAGGCAACTAGATCTTAACAGCTAAATCTAGCCCCACGTTGAATCTAGCCCCACGTTGTTGACAAATCCTGTATCAAGCAGATTACATTTATAATAATTAACTAATAATCATTTATTGATTTTACCCTGGATTGTGAATGACCTGAATGACCTGGGATTTGCTTGACAAAGCTCTCAAGATTATATGGTTATCAAGGTTGCTAGAGCTCCTCTCTCCTCTTTCCACTCAATTTTCTATAAATGTGCTTACGGTACTGTGGGAGTCTTTTCAATAGCCTTTTGTGGCTTGTCGTGCAGGGTGTTAGGGACCTCTGGATGTCAATTCTGCAATTTCCCTCCATGATTTTGTTGTCTATTGGTTCAGACTGGGAGACCTCCTTTACTGCTAAACCTTTTTACAATATTAACATTTTCCAAAGCTTTAAATATTTAACTCTTTGTTTAAGGTAAATAACAAATGGTTTCACTTTCTGAAATTAGTAATAAAAACATTAAAGTTACTCACAATGTTACATTGTTTTGAAAATTACTTGCTTAAAATCATCTTTGTTAGCACCTATGAAGGCCAAAGGTGAGAGTATCAAGACCAAACCTTCTCTGTGTACGCCTCTACTGAAATACCACCTCCCTAACCCCCTCCCCTCGAATCAAACAGATCAATGCACATTGCTCAGTCATTTTCTGCCCAGGCAAAGTTAGACAGCAAGCAGAAAGAAAAGACACCAAATGACTGAAGTCTTAAGCATATTTTTAACAAATTAAAAAAAAAAAAAGAATAAAGACAAAAGTGTTACTTTTCCCTAGTGTTCAATCAAAAGACATTAGCAAGTGCAGTGTATCACTTCATGCTTCACACACCATTATTAGTGTGTTTGTGACTGTGTGTGTGCATTTCTGCATTGTCCCAAACATTCTCATCATCATGTCAGAATGCATAAACAACAGACCCCATCCCAAAAAAAGGGAATGATTCAATGGTGAAATGAATTCAAAACAACTGGAGAATGCAAACCCATACAAATAAGTCAAACCAATGGTAATTAAAAAAAGTAATAAAAACTTGTCTTAAAAAGTGATAAAGAGCAACATTCATTCCAGTCTCTTAAGGCGAGCAGGTTGCGTTTAAGTTTGTGCTTTATAGGTTTAATCCAAACCTTGCAGGCCACCCTATGTGGGCATTTCTTGCCAAGACCCAGAGGAGGGGAGATAACTCGTAATAAACTGTACATATCCTTATAATGTATGCGCCCGCTGCAAGAAAAATACAAGGAGGGGAGTTAGGTGAGGGAGCATACAAAATCCAAAAGAAGGGAAAAAAAGAAACAGAGTGGACGAGGAAAAAGGAGGAAAACCAAGATGTAGAGAAGATAACAACTCTAATTCACTCTGAAAAACAACAAACCCAAACAGATAAAAATGCCAAAAATGGGTGGGTAACATTATGTCATTGGCATACAACTTTATTATACAAGTAAAAAGGAAGAAGGAGAAGCTACAAAAAAAAAAAAAAAAAAGAAGTAGCGGTTTAGCCTGGAAGCATTTTTGCATAGACTGTCTCCACACGATGTTTCATCATCCCATGTCTGCCATAAGCACTTTCTCCCATTTGGGGTTGGAAGAAAAATTCAGTGGAGATGAGAGCATAAAAATATTTATGTAATATTAATTAATATATATATATATATATATATATAATATACAAACATTTGGTATGTATGTTTGCAGTTGTATTAGCATGAGTCTTTGCTACTTACCAGGCAGCTGGGTCGTACTCAGCCCATATTCTTACATATTCGTCCAAATGGTGCGGACCCAGGATAGATGAGTCTCTGGTCAGGTACTCAAAATTGTCCATAATGACGGCCACAAAGAGATTGAGCATCTGGGAGAATGAAAAAAAGTCAATAAACAAAGCAAAACAGATAAAATCATTTTCCTGGTTCAGGTTAAAAATGTAATTCAAGTGGTTAAATTATTTCTTACCAGGAAGGAGCAGAGGAAAATAAAGGAGACAAAATAGGTGTAGGCGAAGGTGCTGCCACACTCCTTCCCTGTATTTCCTGAGTCTGGGTCGCATTTTTTCTCTCCCAGGCACGCCAACATGATCTCATGCCACGCCTCACCTGTAGCACTCCTGCATGTATAGATATAGGTAAATAGAGTTTGTGGGCAGCCAAGCCAAGCATTAAAGTTATCATTACTTTTAAAATACAGTAGTATCATAATAGGGCATCTTGGCAATTTTGAAAATCTTTGATAAGTCAATGACTTTCTATAAACTCCACTTTACAATATATTTTTTGCACCACACACTGAAACAAACAGATACAAAATAGAATCAAATATATGTACGTCTTACCTGAACAGCAGCATTAGGGCCATAATGAAGGTCCGGAAGTTGTTGTGCTCATCAATGGCACTTTCTTCCTCCTCATCAATAGCAATGTTTCCAAACAACTGAACAAAGATGCAATGAAAAAGAACAAAAACAAGATTAACACTACCATATTAAAATAAATTCTGCTTACAGTTATGAGGAAAACTAGATATACGCTTGTTTTTTTTTTAGAATCAAAGAGAGAAAGTACAGATAGTTGCTGCTAATAAATGTTTGATTGCTTTATCTTTACCTGGTGTGACAACCTCAAGAAAAACTGTTGTTCTTTCAGTTTGGGAGACTGCGTATGTACAATGCAGAGGCAAAAATGAAAAACATCTGCAGCAATCTTAAGACAATTTCAAATTATTTGAAGTCGATCATTCTCTGAAAGGAATGATTATTTAAAGGTGGAAAAGATGGAGGATATTTGTCCAGTATTTTTTAGCCCTCATGAAGTTGCTGAGTTGGTAACAACAGCCTTGTTGTTTACTTTTATACTGCAGGGCAAGCAGGGGGCGGGTCTATGCTGGAGTCAGCAGCATGATGCATTTAGGCCCGCCCAAATAATGCTGCAACACAAGAGTATTGAAACCCAAATGCATTCTAGTGCCACAGCGTAATCAAAATAGATTGGGGGACTTTTAACATGTATATAACAATACTGTCATGTGTTTAGAGGGAAATTGGTGAATTCTCTTTATTATACTTTAAGTTTAGTTTTTTAAAGGACTGATGACTTCCTTAGTTGTCCGAGAATGTTTCAAAGACGTTTAAAAAAAAAAAAATAGACTATAAGACACAGTTCGAACTAGCTCCATAGCAGGTAATAGTGTTTTGTTTTTTTTAACATAATTGGGCACAAAATAGAAATGTGTCATTTTCACCAAACCTTTTCTATCAACAGTACTTACCTGCATGCCAATGATGGCGTAGATAAAAAATAGCATGGCAATGAGTAGACACACATATGGCAGAGCCTACAAAAGCAGGGACAGAAAATACTTGTCAGTCTCATGAGGAACATTTTCTGGCCATGTGTGCTTTATTTATTCACGCCTTGATACCTTGAAGGACTGGACAAACGTCCATAGTAATATCCGGATTGTTTCCCCCTGTCTCAGGAGCTTAATGAGGCGAGCCGCCCTAAAAAGCCTCAGGAAGCTCAAGTTGATGAAATTGTTCTATAGGACAAACATGGCAAATAATCATTTTTAACAATCAACAACAGCTATATTGTCATTATCTAAAACAATGGAAGAACAAAAGCAAAATAAAAATAAACAGTGAAGGAAAGAGAAGACTAAAAAAGGTAAAAACCAGTAAAACATAGCTAATCTGAAACATACAAGAACCTAAATCCTAAATAAAGTGAAAATAAAAGACAGAGAGAGAGGACACAAAAAACCCAGAAATAACTAGGAAAGAAAGGTGGTTTCTAATTCAAAGAGTTTCATGGTCATTATCCAATCTTATACTGTATTTTTTTATAATCAAATGCACTGATCGCTGATGCAAGCAGGCCACATACAGACTGGAATACAAAAAACTTTGCCTGTCAACCACATGCATGTGAACACACACCCACATTATACATATATATATATATA
>JAUZNJ010118854.1:6003-19322 GCA_034780135.1 Jordanella pulchra | reverse complement strand
TGAAATGTTTTGTCTAAAGGTCTTATAATGAGATAAAATTGTTTGATTAATCATTGGACAATTAATAGGAAATAGTTCACAAATTACACCCAGGTAGGCTTTTGATTGGCTTATGAGTCCGTTGTGACTCCTATAATTACAGATAGTTACTAAGAGCTGAGTTTGGATACTCGGACCTAACTTTAGAAAACCCGACTGGCTCAGAATAGCAAGTAAGCTCTATAGACACGATTACTGGCACTATTCCTTGCTTATGCTAATAAATGTGCAAGTTTTCATCTTACCTCCATATTCCTTCAGTGCTCAGCATCACCACAGCACCATGGGAAATCCCAAGTTACTTCGTTATGGGGTTGACAGAACAGCTTTGTTTAAAACAGCTTTGTTGGTGCTAAAAAAGTGGAAGTATAAGTCAAAATAAGGTGATTAGCTAACCTTTAGTCTTCTGAGATACTCTGGATATATTCTAGGGTGTAATTCATTTAGATCATAATACTTTGATTGTTTAATCTTTTTCATGATGAAATTTCCATTTTAGTAAAGGTTATGCTGCCTAATTGTCATATTTTTATGACCTAGATTAAATCATAAACCAATGTCATCCTATTAATTTGTTTATAGGACTTTATTGCATTGTTATGTTAAAAGATAGTGTCAACATCTCGAGTGTTTCTACTGTATTTGGACACGACTTAAAGATGAGAAACATCAAAAGATTCCCTGTTTGCTTGAAATGTGTTTATAGGTTTTCTGTAAATAAGGCCTTAAAAAAATCAGCTCAGTAGAACTTAGAAAGTTATAGAACCTAATGTTTGTCTTTCATTAGCGTTAAATTATCATTTTTTTTTCTCCTTTTTGATTTGTTTTTTGTGATTTAATTATAATGCAGGTAGTATTTGGAAAATATTTGCATAACACAAAAAATAAATATCAACTTACCAGGTTTAAAGTGTGGAACAGAAAATGGGAATTAGAGCAAAAATTAAGTAATAATACCATTGAAAAATTCAACTTATCTCATAGGTTTATTGTGGTAATCACAGTAACATGCTGTTTGGTGAGGTTTTAAATTAGTATCAGCACAAACATCATGATGGTGTACTTGTGAATAGAGTTAGTTTAAGTATTTTCATGTTTTTGTGATAGTTTAAATTTGCAAACTTACATCGTACTGACACACACTTCCTAATCCAGTCTACGTTTTATTTTCTCAATGCTTAATTTATGTCGATTTATTACTGGGAGTGGTATTTACCGTATTAGTTTAGTTTCCAGCCACCAACCAATCACATGCCAACCCAGTTTTACCTCCTTGTCCCGGATCGCTTTGACCACCGCTTCCTGCTCCTCCTTCATTTTTAGCTCTCTAATAAGAGACTGATTTACACCTGCGATGTCAGGTGAGTGTAATCAACTTTAATTAACCAACTGTGAGGAGATGCTGCTCAACTGAGTTACAGAATCCAGGAGGTAACCGGAGAGAGAACGTGCAGGGTGAGATTAAATAGTTTCTCTTAATTTGAATAAAACTGCAGTACGTCTGAATGGTTTTATGCAGTTAAAGGAGAAATTTGAGCTTTTGCAAAATGTTGAAAGTGAAAACAAAGTGCTGGTTATTTCTCATACATAATTGTCAAGAGATGCAAACTATATATATATAAATTCCTCCTCTTTTTGATCATATTTATAGCATTTTCTGTTAGTTTACAGCCAACCATATCATCACATTACAGCAAGTGGTTCAGAGATTAATGCAGGTTCCTTGTTTAAAGCCTGTGGAGCACGTTAAGTCAGAAGCTCTGGGTTCTGATGCTTATTTAGACTTCATAGCATCTTTATTTAACACTTTTTCAATTTTGAGAATTTTTTGCATGTTCTCTTTTAGAAAGTAGCTGCAAATGGTGTTCTGTCTGAGCTAATGTTTTTTACTCCAGTATTTTAAGAATTAATGAATCACTGTTTAACAGCTCCTTAGTATTTTGAGTAAAATACATAGTAAAGCATAAGTACTACTAGTTTTTTATGATTTTTTTTTTTATTTTTTTTAGCTATATGTAAACCATCATTTTTTATTGTCTTGAAATACTTTGGTTCTATTTATTAATTTGGTATTTTTTTTTAAAGGATGCCAAAACGTGCAAAGGGTGCTAATGTTGAGTCAAAATAGAATATACAAGGAAAAAAAAAGTCAAGTTTATTCCAGTAAAATAAATTTCTCTTTACCAAATCCCTAATTATTCTTGCCAATATATTTTTTTTATTTAAAGAACTTCAGTTTTCCACTAAATCTAACAGAAAACATAAAGCGATGCAAAAATAATCCATGCAGACTTTCCAGCAAAATATATGCAGCCTTTGTAGAGGGTATTACCAAGGATGGGCTGCATATAAAAGAAAAAAAGACACAAAAAACTGCCCCAAATGTCTCTGAACGCATCATATAATGAAGGATTTAATTAAAAAAGCTCCAGATGCTGAACTTGCTTAGCCTGGCCAGCAAGACTGCAATGCTGCGTAAACCGAGTCAGCTGTCAGAGAGTGACGTCTCCACATTTGTGTTGCAGCTTCAACCTTTACTGTTACGGTTGTTTTAAAGAGCTGGGATTATGGGCTGTGATTGGTATCATAATCTTTAAAAGTATAGAATTACCTTTACAGTTTAGCCCCAGATAAAATAATTATGGGAATAAACCTTATTTTTGACAATAGTCTTTACCTTTTGTCTTTAAAAAAAAAAAAAAAAAAAAAAAAAAAACACCCTTGAAAAAAGCATCTCTTGTGTTAGTTAGGTACAACCTGATGGAATAGTTTTAATTCAGCTTGTAAATTGGTTTTACTAAAAGGTGAATACTCTAGCTTCTGAAAACAATCCGAACCCATGTCATCCAAAGTTATACTTCCAAATCTAATCACTGGCCTCTCTAAGTTGTACTTCAAAGCAGACAAATGAGGAACTCAAAAAGCATGTTTTAAAATTGATAAGATGTCCGGGTTTGCTGCAGCTGAAGTCCATGGGTCAAGATTGTTTGTATGGTTTTAGTCAAGAACAGTTGCAGTTTGTCACTCACCACTACTTTAAAAAGTTTTCTTGGTATTTTTTTTACCCCTTTGCTTAGACACAGCGACAAACTCTCCACTTAGTGATTGTGGTTTCTCTAAAATGACTGCATGATGATTGTCCACTCTCATTATGACTCAAATGTTTGGCTGAAACATTTTGACTTTTATCCATTTTTTTTTTTTTTTTTTAATAGGTGGATCCTGTATGGGTCATCAGAAACAGGTGCTCATGAATAAAAAAGACACTTAATATGCGTGAGGTTATTAATTACAAGCTGAATATTTATTTATTTTTAACAAGCAGCTTCTGTTTTAACCTTTTGCCAGTTGGACGTGGTTGTCAACTTTTTTTTTTTTTTTTATTTGTTTGTGCAGCATTTCTTTCCTCACCTTCTGTCTCATAACATGGGTCTCATTTTTGTCCTGATAAGTTTTTCCAAATAACTGTTTTTTTCCATTTGTGACAATAGGTTATTCATACTAATACTACTTATACAATGAAGTCAGGGAGGAACATGTTATATAGTGCCATGTATTTCAATGTATTCAAATAGAAAAACATAAATTAAAAAGCTTTTCCTCTGACTTAAATAGATAACAGGTGAATTTTCTATCCTTTCATCACCAATTATGCAGTTTTCCTTTTCCTAATGTATTTTTATTTCCTCTTATGTAGACCTCTTTAATAATGGTTATTTCTAGCTTTGAATGACCGGTTGTGTTTTGTAACTTTTTTTTTTTTTTTTGTCGTCAGATTTGGATCCATCAAAATTTCTCTTGAGTTTCTGCTGTTAAATAAGGTCAACAAATAATAGAAATATTGGCTTAGTAAAAGTATAGAAGTACCTGCATTGTACAGTGACTGCATCCAATAATAGGGCAACTTTTGCATGAATACCCTGTTTTAAGCTGATGGCTTTTGGAAACTTGGGTTGCTTCTACAGTAGCTTGTCTTATTTGGTTTAATAGATCTTTTATCTATTGTATTCCTTTCAATACCTAATCAGTTCTCTTGGGGTTTACGTCAGGCCTGTATGGTTACCAAATGTTAAAGCAGATGTTGAGCTTTCAGAGGTTGGTTTCACTCTTTGAGATTTCCTGGTGGATGTCTGCCTGCTCTGACTTTGGACTTGATATAATAGTGTATCAGCGCTAACATATTATGTCTCCCCATATTAATCACTTGCTGTGGAGAATTCCCTCAAGGACCTTAATCAAAAAAAGGAAATGAAAACACATCCTTCCGATAAAAGGACATTTGACCCTTGGTTAATATCATTCTTTTTTTATTTATAACTACAGATACGAGTAAAATATTCTGAAATATGCTGGTTAAGGAAAAGGATAGTAGAAGGAATGCTACAGCTGGAGCTCATGTTGGGGTTAAATCTGTGTGGTGGACCATAAACTAACTTGAGCGGTATTGCACGTCTTGAGTTTCTTTGAAACTCTTGGATTGACTTTTCTTCACAATTGCCTTAAAGATGTGATTATGTTTGTGTATATTCCTCTAAAACCCTTTAGTGTGTTATCACTTGATGCACCCCTCTGAGCTACCAGCATCTTGACCAATGGTCTTTTGTGGTTTAATTCCTAAGTGTTCAGTTTCCCCTTAGATTCTGAAGGCCGTACAGTAACATGGTCCTAACATTTATTTCATTTTGGTCCTATGTGGTAAGGGGTGTTACTGGGCAACAGTAACACCCATTACTGCTAAATTATTTTGCAGGTTTGGAGAGAGTGGTCTTAAAAAATGATCATTTCAATGATGCTATTGGGTGGATAAAAGATGCTGGATGTCAGAGGTCAATGCAGAATGGAAAGACTGGTTTCAAATAATAAACAGGCGACTAACTTTTACGAGAACCAAGATATGCAAAATAGAATTTCTGAAGACAAAGCATGTCATTCCTCCCAGCTTGGCTCCAAGTTTTTTTTTAAATCAAAGCAAGCAAATCACCAGTTGGGATGAAATGCGTCAACCTTGAAAATCAAAATTGCCTTTGTTTCTGTTGCACATGTAATTTATAATGTGTATACCTCATGTCATCCACAGAGAAGGAATAAAAAAAACTCTTGATAAAATTCAAGCGATTCAAATATTAATCACTCTGCCAACAGCAAGAGAAAAAAGAGTAATTAGACCCATTACTGTGAGAATAAGATTAATAGTTACTTTTGGGTTTTAATTTGTTTTATTTTTATTTTTTTCTTAATGTAAAGAACTTTGTTTTTGTTATTGAAATGTGCTGTAGAAATGAACTTAACTTGCCTAGAAAAACTTTCCAAGTGCCCCCTGGAAAGCCTCAGAAATGAAATTATAAGCAGACCTCTGTATATTTGTGCCAGTATGTATCAAAAACCATTATCGTTTTGGTCACAGATAAAGATGCCCTCAACCTCGTCCAGAACAGCACTGCCTGAACAATCTCTTCAGCAGGAAGAGGCACAAAGTGCAAGAAGCAGTAAGTGAAATCCCGATAATTTCATCAAATACTCAGGTGTACTATGACCAGCAGGGTAGAAACAGGCTTTGTCAACTGTGTTTGCAGATTTGTGTTTGCAGATTTCATGTTTTCACCTTTAGGAGGTGAGAAATTTCCCAAAAGGGTCTTCGGCAGAGTAGGGGCTGGCACCAACATGGTCCTGGTTTGATATACCATGCATGAAGTAATTGGGGGATTCAGCTATTCACCTGTCCTCATTAGTGTGGTCCCAAACCAGAGCTGGTGCATCCACTCCATGCACCAGCACGATGTGGTGCATGAAGTGGATGCACTGCGTGCCTTCCACCTAACACGAATGCTCCGTGGACAGTCAGTAACACCATCTTCACCAAAATTTGAGGGTCAAAAAAGGAAATGAGAAATTCTTAGAACAAAGATCAGAAAACCAGAAGACATCAAAGACCAAAATAAAACATTGCCACTACTCTGACACTGTTACTGCTTTTTAGCTACAGGTCCTCTGAAATCTCAATGATGCTTGCATACTGCTTGCATATTGTAGACAGAACAAAATGCCAAACTCAAACTGGTCAGACCTGCTAAGAACAGCCAATTGCATTTCCACTTTGAGTTTTACAGTCATCTGTATATTATGAGATATTTACACACTTGATTATTAATTACTTGTCAGTGATTGCAAATTCTTGTAGATACTTGTACCCGCTGAGTACATTATGGTTGACGGCTTTGCTATAAATCATGGTTCTGCCTGTAGTTCGCCAAACTGTATACAGATAATCATACCCATGAGCATTATGTTGCAAACACTGCAGAGTCTTTGCAGTTTGGAATTTGAGCCTTGAATTGAAGTCAACTGTTTTGGATGATACGTTTATAGGCTTGGCATCAATATCATCTAATTGTAGCTTCTGATTGTAACATGTAGCAAATGGCTATTTGCCCTGTTGGCCTCCAATTTGGGAATATGTATTTAATTTGCTTAACTGATACAATGCTGTTGGCTTTGACCTGGGTCACAATGAGTTATGTCTCCGCTTAAATTCCATAAATGTTCCTGTTCTGTGCATTTAGAATTGGCCATAAACATCTTTTCTCAAGGATGAATCTCACTGTGGGTAAAATTAGACCAAACCTCAAATCAGAAACATGATTACTCCAATAAACCCAGATTATGTAGTTAACAGTATGCCTTTAAGCCCAATTAGCAGAAGAGTTTGAAGCTGTAGAAATAACAGACGGATACAATATGAAATGTACAGTCTTCATGGATTGACAAAACACCTGAAAAATATAATGAACTAATGACTACACACAGGGACAAAGGGACAACTAAAACATGCAGGGCAGTTCTACTTGAGACGGTCTAAATGTTGTTCCCTCTTTAGTTTTTCATTCTCTTTCATTGTTTTTAACTGCCCTTCTCAGGTCCTCTCTTTCTAATGTCCTAATTTCCCTTTGATACCTTTTTGTTCTTTCTTATTTTTCTAAGTTATTTTCCTGTTCTTTTACTTGTCATTTATTGCTTCCTTCTTTCTTTACTTTATTCACTTCTCATCTTTCTTTTTGTTTAAAATATTACAAACTACAGACATTTTTAGTTCTAAAGACAAAATTGTTACAGAAGCAGAACAAGAAAGCGACAAAAATATTTCTTGGCATCAGAAGAACCTGAATCAAGCCATTTTTCCTGACATACTAGTGGTCAACTAAGGATACCTGCTGTTCAGTACAGGTGGCAAAAGAACATTTTTCATCTTTCTATCCCACTGGACTGACTAGATGACAGAGAGGTGAGAGGTCTGACAGGTTCTCAAGAAATGTGACTGTGCTGTGGTCCTTTGGCTAAAGTGCCAGAGGTGGATTGAAAATCACCGGACTGCCACCTCTAGATTTGTGACATTATCTTAAGTTTGTTGGGAGGGGCTTGTTTGATCTATTGCGATGGGCTGAAATTAACATACACATTTTAGAAAAACCCTAATTTTATGCAGGACTTCTCTGAATTGTTTGTTCATAACAACAAAACATGTTTCAATGTGATGGATTACATCACTGTTTATTTCTGTACAGTATGTATTTGAGTAATAGGCTGCAGTGATGATTAGAATAATTGTAGGTAGGAAGGTCTTTAAATGAGCCAGAGATCAGCCCCACGGAGCCCTGTCTCCAGGTCATATGTCATTACCTCAGTCTGAATTTGTGGCAGACTGCAGGAAGGCCAAGCAGCAGGGACAGAGATACTGTTTTCATGGCTGACTGGAGAGTGCTGGCGGCCATTGCCTGTCCTCTTTGGCTCTTTCCAAGGGAGTATAGGCTGCATCCAGGCAGAGTTTGGCAGGCATTAGATTCCTCCCACTCCTTTTAACTGCCTTACCAGATGCATAGTGAAAATTCATAGACCACATTGGGGATTGTTTTTTCTTCCCCCTGTTGGATATCAGAAATGTTTTGCAGATGCATAAACACATGATTCTAATAAAGTCAATTTCACTATATATCTCATAGCCAGTTTAAAACGGAGTTAATTTTAAAGCTAACTTCTCTGCATGATATAAATCCCACTGTAAGAGTTGCGGCCTTCATGTGCTTGTTCATCCTTCCCACTCGTAGCGACAGTCCTGTTTTAAATTTAGAGCGTGAGTCACGGGTGATAGGCTTGAAAGATCTGGAGTGAAAGCTAAATTACCGCCAAAGAACCTGAGCACAGAAGTGCTGATGGTGCTGGAAGTACTGCAGAACACAAAAGTAGAGAGCTGTCAAGCTGCAAAATTACACAGCAAGCTGGGTGAAGAGATGATTATGGGCAATTATGAGTCTGCGTTGCCCTCTAAGGGGGAGACCTTTCTCGTTTAAGGGGCTACTGCTTTGGACGTACCAATCCCAGTCCATCTTAGCATCTGCTCCATTTCCCCTGACAATGGCAGAGATGGACAATGTGGTGCTAGTTGAAGTAAGTTTGGGTTCATTGTAGTCTATCCAAAAGGTGGCAGAATACTTTGATTCCTCTGATCTTAATCATCCCAAGGAATGATTGTATTGGCCTACATATGAGTAAATTCAAATTTATATGATGTCCCTTCTATTTCTTTATAGGTGGTATACACTTTCTCACACTGTAGATGTGAGACATGTGGGTGATGCTGATCTGGATGTACCTGCTAAAACAGGTGTTTAATGTTTGCTTTCCTCTTTATTTTTATAATTGTACCTTTTTAATTTATTTTTATACGGCTGATCTCTAAATGGACTGAACTAATTACTTGGCGTCTCGCTTACACATGTGGGCTGATCCAAATGTTCCCTGTTTTTACCTTTTTAAAGGTGTCATTTCTGGAGCAGGTGCTCCTTTCTGTTTTGAGTTTTAGTTGCTACTTTCATTGTAAAGCTATTTGAGCCCTAGTGGTATGTGGTGTGTTCCTAAACATTATAACCAATTTCCTTTCCTTTGAAAATGACCTTTTTCATTGGTTAGTTTCTACACAGCTGTAGTTTTAACAGGCCATTGATCCATTATACATTTGGATGTTAAATGTTGTACAATAGCCTCAAACTTAAAACTATCGGAAATTTTAACTACAATTAAAAAAAAAAAAACAAAACAAAGATAAAACTGTTTTATTCTTGAAAACTCTGTAGACTAATTAAATATCCGATCAGAATTATACCAGAATCCTTGTTGCGATTAGTCAAAGAACTCAAGTTTTCTTGAGCAGGTCTAATTTTTGAGTGTGCAGTTTAGGGAAAATCGATTGGAAGTGTTTGTGTTTTTAAAGTTCAGCGATGATTTGTTATCGAAGTAGGTTATCTTGTAAAAAATGTCTTTAAGATATATTTTACAGATCAAAATCAGTTTAATGGAAGGATACACAACCTTCTCCAATTGAAAGAAAGTGCCCTCAGAATAATGCTTTCTACATCCTGTTTGACAGTTAAAAACTTTTTTTTTTTGAAGCATTGCATTCGTTTCGATTTGAGTCTTGACAGTTCACTTTTGTAACAAATTGAAGGGCTTTGCTTGTCTGAGAGCTATCTTTTTTTTGTTTTTGTTTTTTTAGCTAATTCCCAGCATCATGTCAGGTTCTGTAATGAGGGCATCTATCAGGCTGCTCATCCACCATGGCCTGATTGGTGGAGTGCTGTACCAATAGTTGTTGAGTTGTAAAATTCTCCCATCTCTTCAAAGAATCTACTTCATAGTGATCATTGGCTTATTGGTAACCTGTCTGACTAAAGGCCTTTGTTGCTGATTAGTTAGCTTGGCTGAAAGTCTTAAAAGTAGACTGGCAATTTCGTCTCTCATTCCTTTGAAGAATAGCAGCTTATTTCTAGTTCTTCAAACAATTTTCTGCAAAGAAACCCCCAAACTAGACTGTAGCAATGAGAGCTGAATTGGTGTGTGGTTGTGCATGCAAGTGTGCACACTGTTTAGTGTTCCTGTAAAAAGTGTGAACATCAACCATTCTTTTTGCTTTAAACTACACTTTTCATTATTTCAAAAGCATGGTTTTTGCCCTCCTTACAAACCAGTCTTCCCTTCCAGACAGGAAGTCATTACAGGAGGGCTCTCACCCCATCACATATGGCCATTTAACACATCGCTGGCAACCATAAATGAACCAGAGGCAGCAACCGCTCGACTAGGCCCGACCGATTTTTGCACAAATGTTTATCTCTCACTCTCCCGCTGTGCTGAGCTGCATTTTTCCTTTTACTTTATTTATTTGATTTTGCTTGTCAAATGGAGCACTCGATTTGAGTTCAGTGTGATGGATTTCAATTTGGATGTCCCCTTTTTTTGGCTTTTTGGTTTCAAACATTTTGCTGAGGAGTAATATTTACTGTTCTCAGACTCTCATTTTTTTATTTCCAATTTTGTGCTTTTTTTTTTTTTTTTTTTATTTCTCCAAAGGGAGCCTGAGAAAGACCCGAGATATGGAAGGCAGTTTTTCCCCTTTAAATCTTTTGCTGCCCCCTTGAAATTTGTAATAGCCATTTTAGCTCTGTCAAGCTGCCTTAGCCTTTTGGTGCACTTGGAGCTCCATTGGTGATAAAACAGATAAAGCCTTCCTGACAAGTTAAAAATGAGAAAGCAATTGTGGCTGACACCCTCGAGACAGCCATCGTCTTTGTCTCCCTTCAGGCCACTTTCTCTGCCTCTTTCCAAGTATCCTGTTTGCTCTTATTTTCTTGTAGATGCCTGCTTGTTATGCACTATCTCTACAGACTAAAATATTAACCAAGATCCCTCTTGAGGATGTTTGCTGTTGCTGAGCAATGCAAATCTAGCTAAGCTGAGGGAGACTGCTTAGACACACCGGGATGTAAACATGAGGACAGTTTAGACCTCATGCTGCTGCAGCATTTTGTCTCTTTAGATTAGCTTTACTTTGCATCGCAAAAGTATTCCGACCTCTTGACCTTTTGTCATATTACAAACACAAAATTTGTTTTTCTGGTGGGGGAAAAAAAAAACATGAAAAAAAACTATAAATTTGCTTATTTATTTACATATCTCTACCATTTTTGCATATCTGGACTGAACCTTTGCAAAATTGATCATGTAAACATTGCTCATTAAACTGGATTTACAGCATCTATCGATCTCAAATCTTGGGTGTTTTGCAAATTCTCAATTTGATTTGTGTTAATTTAACTTATCCATAGACTTTGACTGTAGCCCTTTTCATTCTGGTTGCAAGTTAAGGATCACTGTCCTGCTAAAAGGCAGCCTTTGGAGCCTCATTGTTGCCCCACTTTCAACTTTTCACCACCTATGATGAGCTTACCTCTTGATGCCAAGTATTCCCACAGCATGATGCAGCCACCTCCATGTGTGACTGAGGGGAAAACTGTTCCAGTCCATCTTAGACTCTCCAGAAACCAGGTATTTAAGAGTTAAGTTTCCTCCTAAGTTTCTTTACTAATGGCTCGTCAGGTTAGTTGTTGCGATACGATGCGCATCACTATACTGAGGTCAATATAGTGTTGTATTGCAATATCACAATATTTATTGCAATATTCTACCTTTTAAAGGAGGATGAATTAAGTGAAAAGGTTTTTGCTTGAAAACATCCCATTTAATATTTACGAGTGTTTTTGGTACATTTAAACTTGAAAAAAAAAATTAAAATGTAGTTACAAATACTGCCATAATAAAATAAATTGCAACAAGTTTCTATTCACTACTGTGCAGGCATCTCAAAGTGATCATACAACATAATGACAGCGTTTTCACCACTCTAAGTGATAACATTTAAAGTACCCAGAGTTATTGACGATGTAGAAAAACTAGAATGAAAATATTTTCTGTGTCAAAGGATGGAGGTTTTTTCTTTTTAAATATTAGGAGCTGAGGGCGGTCAGGTGCGCAGTGATTAGCGCGCATGACCCATGTACGGAGGCCTTAGTCCTCAACGCGGCTGTCTCAGGTTCGTATCCGGCTTGTGGTCCTTTCCCGCATGTCTCTCCCCCTCTCTCATACTCCCCCTCCTGTCAGCCTACTGCCTAAAAACCTAGATACTAGTGCTATAAAAACTCAAAAAAAAAAAAAAAACCCTCATAAAACTTCTGATCTGCCACTGATTTCCTTGGTTTTCATGATGGTGATTCTTCACTAATGTTCTTTAACAAACATCTCTGTGAAGGTGTCATGGTCAAGCTTGGAACAATCAGTTTAGGCCAGTTTTAGTTAGTTTTGCCTAAACTGAACCTTTCAAGCTTTTAACAAACATCCCAGGGTTTCATATAATAATTGGATTATACCCAGATGATATTACATATAAAAAGGTGCCATTTACTAAATGTATATCTTTTTAAATGGGTTTGGTTAAACTGGATTTGATTTAGGATACTTTTGAAGTACTTTTTATTGGTTTGACATAAAGAATATCAATACAGAACAAACATTTGTAGTTAGAAGATGTACAGCTATGTCTAGTGTTGTTACTACCTACTTGTGCAAAGGCTTAAAAATGTAAGGGAGAAAGAGGTCTTTTTATTGTGTGGTTTTTATGTCAGTGTTGGGCTTTGCGTGACAGAAAGTAAAGGCCTTGTGTGTGAAATATTCACGAGGGACGGGGGGGAAAAAGAAAAGGGGATTGATAGAGCCGTGCTGGCAAGGCGAGGTGTCTAAATCACAGTTTGGAATGGTCTGTCGGTGTGGCGATTGGCTGTCACATCCACAGATGGAGGACGGCGCCCACAGGAAAAGGATAAACTGTCTGATAAGCGCTCGGTGAGGTACAGGGTTTTTTCTGGCAGACGGGCTCCTGAGAGTGAGGTGGTGGTGGTGGTGGTGGGGGGGGGGGGGGTAAAGAGATGGGAATAGAAAAGGAAAACGAGTCAAGAGGGAGCGGGCAACAGATGAATCTCCATCTGTGTTCACAGGCAAACGGCAGCAAGAAAACAAGCCAAACGACCACTGAGGTGCGGCTTGGCTCTCATACCTCTGTGGGTTTACCTCTGGTAAGATACCCTTAAGTGCATTTAAGATTGTTCTCCTTTCTGCCGAGAAGAGCCAAGCGTCCTTCTGTAATAATGAGCTGGGATGAGTGGCATCAATCAGCCGCTTCTTGTCAAGTGGGGAAGTGAACAACAGCTGCAGTTGTAACAACAGTTCATTTGAGCAATATGAAATCAGTCTAAGCAAAAGACGACGGCTTACTGTGTTGATACTGTTCAGCAGTATTCTATAATGGTGGAGAACTCCACAACAAATTAAACGATAAAATCTGAGTGACTACATCAAAGCACTGACCTGGGACAGATTATAATCATAAATGCATGAGAACC
>JAUZNJ010118843.1:0-19323 GCA_034780135.1 Jordanella pulchra | reverse complement strand
CTGGTCCAGATCTGTGAGGAGATACACCAGGACACCATCCGTTGTCTCATTAGGAGTATGCCTCGACATTGTCAGGCATGCATACACTCACGTAGAGGCCATACAAATTACTGAATACCATTTTGAGTTGCTGCAATGAAATTTCAGCAAAATGGACTATCCTCCCGCATCATTTTTTCACTGTGATTTTTAGGGTGTCTTTGAATTCAGCCTCTGTAGGTTGATCTTTTTCTTTTCCATAAAATGATGTGGCCTCCTTCTATTCCTAACACATCACCCAGTCCATATCAGAATCAATAAACGGCATGATTTCTTTCCCCATTGAGATCTGATGTGTTCCTTTAATTCTTTTGAGCAGTGTACGTGTATATATATAGATATATATATAGATATATCTATATATATATCTATATATATAGTTAAATCTAAAATATGAAGAACTATGAGTGAAAAATTAAGAGGGAAACCTTCAAGGTAGTTAGAGCCTTCAGCAGATGTTTTATCTATATACTGCACATTCCTTTGGACTATTAGTATAAAACTTCTGCAATCATAGTGTCTACAGATATTCATGTAATGGAGGTATACATGGACATCTCTATACCTCCAGAGAGGAGTCATTAGGAACAAGTCCACTGTACTACAATTTATTTATTAATTTTTACCTTGTAAAAGAAATAACTTTAAAATGACTCAAATGTAAAATATTTCTCAAGGATATCCACAAATTCCTTTACACAAACAAAAACACAATTTATGGAAAAGGTTTACAACCACAATATTATTATCAGCTGTTGCGGAAGCAGTGTGGATAGCAAAGATCTTAACTAAAACCTTTTTTCTGGCAGAGCCACTCTTCCATGGACCATAACACTTTAATCCTGCATGACCAAGACGGTCTCAGTAATATCCTCCACAGTCTGTCTGCGAATGAACCCTCTGACTCAGCCTCAGGCTCACAGTTTCATCTCCAAGAGACATCGCAAACTTAGAACAAAAAGTACACCCACCTGTTGGAGCATGTGACGATGCAGCGTGTTCTGCTTTACAGAGCCATTACCAGTCTTCAACAGGCTCTGGATTGCTTCTCGCCCGGCAGAGGTGCTTCCTAAAATCTATTTAATAGAGGTATTACGGAACTCAAGTGCAAAATCACATCTTAAGGTAACAGAAAGCAAAGAAAAGTTTGCCAAAAGGTAGAGACAGAAAAAAATACTTCATGAGTGAGTTTGAGGGGACATCAAATTGCTGCAACGCTCTCCCAGTGTGCTGGGAGTGGCTGTTATCTGACTTTAAGTGAAAAAGACCTGCATGATGTGTGCTAGTAGAATCCTGTGATTCCCTCTGGCTTTAACTTTAGTAAAAGATTAAGTATAAGCTTCTTTTATCTTCAGCTATTGTTATTTTAACAAAATATTTGCAGGGTTTCTCTATTTATAATGTCCTTATAGCGGTATAACATTTACTTGACTGAATAATATAGTAACCATGAAACTATATTGAACAGATTTCTAGAGCAGCATAGCTAGGGAACGTGAAGAAATCTACACAACCATCTCCTACCGTTTGTCTGTCAGTGCAGCCAGGGTTGGTGCCTATCTATGAATGAAAGGTAAGGTAAAAACACACACACTATAACAGAGGCAATTTAGAAACACCACCCAACCTAGACAGTGTGAGGAAGCCAGAGTACCCAGGGAGAATCCACACATGTGCACGGAGCAAATGCCTTGTCTTTCCGCCCCAATCATGAGCTAAAGCCACCCTATCCTTGAAAATATCAGCAACAAAACTTGATACATGTCTTTAATTTGGCATTCAGTTACAATCAATACTTAATCATGGTCTAGTCTTAAGAGCTCACAGTTAACTTATCACTAGTTAAAAATTAATTGCAGGTTTGTTTATATATATTTTTAATATACCATAGCATTTTATTTTTTTTTTGTCCTTATAGTACTAATTTAAGTATCGGGATGGACGAATATGTTTCTTTTATGCCAATGTATCTTTATTATTATTCCAGCAATATCAAAAATAACTTTCAAGAATATTGAAAAATTATACAACTTTTGCTAAAATGAATACAAAAGAAATACCCTTTTGCGTATACTTTCACACAAGATAACCTGTTTCATCTTTATGGGGATCAAAGGCTAGAGATCTCAAATGGAACAACAATTAGGATACAAGTAAGGAGAAAAAAGTATAATTAAAGCAATGAAACAATGGGGAGTTTAATGTAGAACCAGTACTCATCCTATAAAGCAAAAAACGTGTTTTCACGTTTCCCCTAAAACTCCTATAACATCAACAAGGTCTGAATTTACAACAGAAACTGATCCGTATGATCATGACATTTTTTAAGATTCATTAGGAGGGTCTCGTCAAAACCAAAAGTCTTAAAAGTCTTAATTTTAAGCCAGACTTTTATCCCATTTATTTGTTGATTCTGCAATTACATTTTTTATGTTTTTTATATATTCAAAAAGTTTTAGTGTAACTCCTGTAATACGAAATGATACTTTTTTTCTTTTAGTCGACAAAAAGGGTTGTGTTACTCTTTTTCTCGGTCAGTCACTGCCCTTCAGCATGTACAGCCCATCTGAGTGGGGAGTTGGAAAGGATGTGGAGACAGGAGTGAAGTGGTTTTTCCAAAATTGAAAAAATAAATAAATAAATAAAAAAATCCAAATTCGACCAGTTCTAAAACATTGCTCCTCCTGGATGAGCCTGAGGTGACAGAATACACTTGCATTATGTTGCCATGCATGTTGTTGATTCTATCACAATCTCTCACACCAAGCATGCATGTGGTGACAGTGGAGAGGAAAAATTCCCCTTTTAACAGGAATAAATCAGATGGCCGCTCACACTGAGCCTGGTTCTGCTGAAGCCAACTGGGGTTTGAAGAGAGAGAAGCAGAAACACAAAAGGAACATAGAAGCACTGATTCATCAAAACAACATTCAGTTGTAATTAGTAGTACCAATTATCAATTATATCCAAGCATCTGATATCAGCATGAAGACATGGGGGTGTTTTGTGTTTCCTGCAGGCTAAGCTAAACTCAGCCAAGAGATCTGTTTTATGACCTCCATCTCCAAGCATACCATTATGTGGCATTTTTCTTGGTCTATTGGCCGCCTCTTTAGTAGTTAACCATGATGCTTCTACTCTTAAAAAAGCAAAAAAAAAAAAAAAAAAAAAAAAAAAAGCAATTAATATCACCCATATTTTATAAAATACTATCCGCGCCTTTTTCCCATACTTTATCGTGGAGATAGATAAAGTCAGCACATGGCTTTAAAATAAATTCTTAATTCTCCTTGAGCAAAAGAGTAAATGTGTAATATTCCAGCTATTTGCAAACAGAGGGACAGTACTGTAGCTGAAAGATAATCACTAACCTCCCAAATGTTAGGCTTAGATGTTTTGGAGGCAGAAATACTTGGAATGTTGTTGTAGCTGCAACAACAAATACTGCTGATTGCCAAACCAGATCTGTGTAGCTCAGTAAAATGTTTCCTCAACGATTGTCTAGGTTTAAGGTCTAGTAACAGCATTACCTTGCAAAAACTAAATTCTCATGAGAAATGCAAGTCATACATTGCTTCTTTATTTTCAAAGGATAGTTTGGCCTGTTTGAGGTGGGAAGGTGTAAGGTAGGATGTTTGCAGTTTACCCGTGAGAATGCTCTGCATGGCAAAATTACAACATTCCTACATCATAGGGTTTGTTTTTGTTGTCCACCTCCAATCCACTTCCGGGAATTAAAGCACCTTAACCAAAGACAGCACAGGCTTAAAGGGATAGAGTGGTATCCTTTAAGTGAGGTTGCCTGAGGTCAGTGCGGAGGAACTTTTAAAATAGTTTATTGCAAAGAATCAGACAAAAGATAAGATTTTGTGTGACTAATCACTAAATTATTATAGCAGTTAAAGTGAATATGTTCTACCCTCTAGTTCATTGTGTTATTAAGGATTTCATTTTGACATTACTGAGAAGCATATCCAGTCATTAAAAGAAGTAAAAAGATGCTTCCAAATTCCTCTGAATTAATTAACTTCTTTAGTCAAGCTGTCCTGATATGAAAGACGTAGACTACTGACCACTGCTGTCGCTCTGACAGCGGTGCATTTAACTCTACTGTCAAAGGGTGTATTTCAGTTGAAAGTCAGAGGTGTTCATGGGCTTTAGACCATTTCGTGTTTATGACAACATGTTCTATCATTGCTATGGTACAATAATAATAATAAAACATTGGAACTTTGGAAATCAGAAAATTGTTTAGGGCCAATGATTGGTTGATTGATTGAGTGTGTTTTTTGTATAGAGTTATGAATAATCCATTTATGTTTTGTTTTAAGCACCATTGCTTCTGTTAAATTGTACAATTTCTTATATGCTGACTGAGTTATGCATCCTGCATCGCTGTTTTCAGGTTAACTTGGTCAAAGAAAGAAAGTTCAGACCTAGTCTGGTCATGGAGGAAATAATCAGGATAAAAAATGTCCAAGATCAGTAGAAGCAGTGTGAGAACATGGGGGTGTAGCTTCCTGAATGCTCTCTCCTTGTAACAGTATTTGAATTAACACCATAACAAAAACGCTCCCATCTGCAAACAATATGTCAGATCGAAGAGTTTCAAGGTACGTCAATGAAACTTTACCTTATTGCTTAAAGCATCAGCATTGGAAGCTGTTTAAATTATCTCCCTTAATGTCGTCATGTCATACAAAACTAAACTTATTTATCATTGTTATTAAACATATTTTATGTGTTTTCTTTCTGAACGTGAGTGCAAGTAAATCTTTAAAATATAAAAATACAAATAACTAGTATTTGGCTCTTCCTTTGTATATACTCCCATGTTAATACTTGAAGTAGATTCCACAGTGTGTATCATGATCAAATATTTAGTTTTACTTTTAAAGGAAAGTATTGGTTAAATAATGTCTGTCTTATTACTCTATCCAGATTGAAACTAAAGTGCATCACATCATGTATGTCTTTATATCTTTTTGGTTCCCAAGAGAGGGTTACATTCACAGCTGGTGAACAAATGTCTCATTTTTGTTGGGATTAAAAAGGAAAATGTTGCACATTCCATTCTCTTTTTCAAATGTGGAGTTGTGACTTCAACAAGCAAGCCTCCAATTGAGGTTTCCACCCATAAGAAGGAGCAGTCACTTTTGTGGTGGTAAAGCTCGGCTCTAACTCCACTCCAGACCACAGAAATGCTGTGTTTGTTTAAAAAGAATGGAAAGTTGGACCCTGAAAAACAACTGAAAATGCTTAAGGGGTTTTAGTTATTCACATTCCAGTGTTACATATTTGGGGTTTATTCTTCTATGGAATCCAAAATGTGCCAGGTGTTAGAATAAAGGAAGGGGGTATGAAAACTTGTTAAGTGTACTTTACGTACATGTAATATGTTCCCTTGAGGAAATGATGAGAATTTGGATTTGCTGATAAATATCTGAAGGTCCCTTCCTGCAGATTTTCTTTCAAGGCAGGTGGAAAAAATTGGTTTAAATCTGCTTTTATTTCATTTTGTTTTGTGTTTTTTGAGTCTTCTTTTCTACTCATTGTTAAAGCACTTTCATATTCTCACCTTTAAAGGTTCTATGTAAATGAGATTTAATTACTTTCTTACTTACATACAAGTTACAAGTGTGTTTTTGAGTTTTGAAATTTATACAAAATCCTTAGCTAGATTAACAACTTGCGCTATTGTAAAGTACCAAATTTTATTGGAAGAAAAAGATGAAAATACTCTACAACATAATCAAACTCATTTATTTTGAAACTGCTCTCTCACGTACCCCTCATACTCCTAAATCTCAAGCTCAGGTCTTCTACCAGAGGCCTGAGAGCTTGAGGGTTATTTGCATTATCATATATGTCCCTAAAACTGTGCACTTCTTGTCTCCAGGTATCTGATGGAGGCACTTCTACAGTGTATGTGTTACTACCCTGTGTGCTCAGATGACCACATGCACTACACCTTCCAGGCTCTCTTTAGTTCTTTCCTGAGTCCTTGGTATGTCTTCTTATTCTCATGTTCTTTGCCACATCCATCACTATGCTGCTTAGTAATGATTAACATGTCTGGTTGGTTGGCCATAACCATTTTGTCTGTTTGTACCTGGAAGTCCAACAGAATCTTAGCTCTGTCATTCTCCACCACCATGGAAGGCGGTTCTCAATTTGACCTAGGGGTCTCCAGTTTTTATTCTTCACAGATGTTTCTCTACACTATACCATGGGGTCTGGGGGACTCTTTGCATTTTCAGGTGCTTAAGACCCGTTCCTGTGTTGCCATAATCAATGCTTCTGTGCTGTCCTTCAGCACGGCCCTCTATAGCCCTTGGTAGGGTTTGGTCATATCCACCACTTCATCTATCTGTTGGCAGGGGTTTCTCTTCCCATGATGGTTCCTCCACTTCTTTCCTTTCCAGCTTCCACTGTTTGGGACATTCACTAAGCGCTACATCCCTTGGGACCATCTTCCTGATGTTTTCTTTGCCATGGATGTTTCATCTTCAATGGTGACTCTGATGCTCATCAGGCCTTGGCCTCCTTCTTTACACTTATAGTTTACACTTATAGTCTGTGGATACTAGATTTGGGGTGGAACCCAACATCCTTGTCGAGTAGCTTTTGTGATTTAACATCAGTGGCCTATATATATATATGTGTGTGTGTATGTGTATGTGTGTGTGTGTGTGTGTGTGTGTGTGTGTGTGTGTGTGTGTGTGTGTGTGTGTGTGTGTGTGTGTGTGTGTGTGTTTGTGTTTGTGTGTGTGTGTGTGTGTGTGTGTGTGTGTGTGTGTGTGTGTGTGTGTGTGTGTGTGTGTGTGTGTAAAGAGAGAGAGAGATTGTAAACCCAAGTTAGACACTTGGTCAAAAAAGAAAACCCATGGTAATAGCAGCTCATGTTTTGCCTGATTCCACTTCTTGTAAAGAGACACAGCCAAGACTTTGAATCACTCTGTTTGCCCTCCGTGGAAAGAAAAAGAGAGAGAACACAAAGGTAATGATCACAATAACTTCAGAAAACACATAAACGACTATTGGCAGCAAAAACCTGGAAATCCTGGCCTGCTATTTGTTCTGAATAACATGACATTATCTTAAGATACAGTTCTATTAACCTCACCTCTTACATATTTTTGACCTAACATTGGCAGTTAATGTAAAATATATATATATATGTAAAGAAAAAAAAACATAATTCCTCCAGCGACATAACAGACTCATTGCTAGTTATTTCAAATGCTGAAGCGCAGCTGTTTCCGCCCAGGATGGCATAACCAGTTATTAGTGGGGGATATAGAACTTTTTAGTGGCACTGTGAATTGTACCTTGAATCTGTCATTTTCGCCCACAGGAATAGGAAATGGATGGTTTCCGGATTTCTTATGAAAGCTCAGACTTAAAAACAAAACCAAAGCTCAGGTGGTTTTGTAGCATTTTAAAAGATCCAGACTGATACACCTAAAGGGACTTGTAAACACAATGGGACTTTACTCTAACATTTTGTAAAACACCAAATAAATATTTACAATTATTTATAGCGCATCTGCCAGCAAAAAAAAATCAAAATTAAACGTTTTTTTCTTCAGTTATGCGTGATTTTAATTTCCTTCATCGCAAAAAAGGGAAAAAGTTATCTCAGAATATTTCCTAACAACTTATAGGTCCAAGAATTAGACGCCTCCTATGGGCGGCGGTTTCATCATTGGTTTACATCTCTAAGGCCCGCCTTAGTGTTCAGAGGAATCTCACATTTCATTGGACAGTACGGCTGATCGTCATCATGCGTGTAGACCGGAGAGTAGTGACGCTGTTTTCACTTTACCTCTGATTGGTCAGCGGGGCGTGCCGACGTCAGCTTGCTACCAGCTGATCGGAGTGAGAAGCCGGTTTGAAGAGAGGAGTTGGACCAAGGAGAGAGACCGGGGAGGAACGTCGAGCAGTGGCGAGGACCCCGGGGTGGGACCGGACAACCGGATACGGCCGAACACAACGGACCGCTTGTTACCTGCCGTGTTATAGAGGTATAATCCATGAACGTCGAAGTGTCTTAGGCGGCCACGGGGACTGTCTTGTTGGGGTAACGCTGCGTGTCGTCGAAACCTCTGGAACTGACAGGGAAAATGATTGAGAGTTAAGGTGTGGCTGAGGATTTTTTTTGTGCAGGTTCCGGTTTTAAAACGTTAGCAAACCCAGTTGGCTTTTAGGAACTGCATCTATCTTTTCCTTGTTATATATATACATACGCGAAAAAGACATAAATAAAACAGATCCCAGGGACTGGGTTACACGTTGATATGCGCATCTTTTTTTCTATGCTCAACTCTCACACGGCAGCTCTGATAAACTGAGACTGTTGCGTAGTTAAGAAGTGGGTCCTGCCATTTGCTTTGGACTGCTTTACAAGTGAGATTTACAGTAACATACGTGTTAACTTTACTAGTCATCCCCGCTAAGGATGACTAAGGGCTGCACAAACTGCGCATTTTTCCAGTAGGTTTATACTTCTATGCGCCACTGTGGAACTGTTGGATTAATCTGAGTTAAAAGTAAGTGCGGCTGTCTACATTTTAAGATATTTCTATCATTTAATTAAAGAGGTACTTAAATAACACATTATAAAACTCTCAATTTATGTTTGTTTGTTAAGTGACAATCAAAGAAATGGTGATTTTTCTATTTTCTTTTCTTATGTTTTCCTGCTGTCAAGTAACAAGAAGCGGGTGTGTCCCGAACAAGGCCTGCTGTTGATTGAATCTAAACAGGGGAAATGGAAGTTGCTCTATTTGACAGTTGTCCTGTCAGAGTCCCAGCAGTGCTCAGGTCCGACTGACCCGTGTTAGTTAGTCGTGAGGAAAGCAGATAGAGTGCATTCCTCAATGCCCCACCCTTTGCAGCGCAACATGGATGTGAAGAGTTGCCCCCACCACCTCCTCCCCTTCCTCCTCCTGGTCTCTCTCACACACACTCTCTCTCTCTCTCTCCCCTCCGCGCCATTCATTTCCTCTTTTCAAGCTTGTCTTATGCTGTTTTTCCCCTCAGTATCTCCAGGTGCCTGCAGCAGACCTTACCCAGGCACAATCGGGATCCTCTTCCAGGAATCTACAGTTAATTTTTGTTTATAAAGGTAAGATTGTTTTATTTTTATATGAACCTTTATTTTATTCAGAATGTCTTGTGTATATCAAAACTTTTTTATTTTCCCCTTTTGCTCTTATTGTTGACATTTATTTATGCTGACGCTAGTCACTGACTACTAACCTGTTGCAAGTTTTCTGAGATCTCTCTACTCTGTGACCCACTTTTCTGTGAATCTTGAGCCAGGGATTATGTAATTTTTAAAGGCCTTTTTCTTAGCCCTCCTACTCTCACTTATGCAACCTTGGTTTGTAAGTTTACGCATTAAGACAAGCGATAGGAGGAAATATGATAACTCACCTATTCCACGTTTTGCAGCTCAGATTCCACAGCCGCTGTCGTTAAGTTTCCTACCATCTATATCCCTACTCTTCAGAACATATTTCTTTTCTTGGATAGCTTTACCCTGATCCTTCAAGATTAGTTGGTTTGAATTTGAGGATCCACTAGAAGATTCCCACTCTAGAACATATTTAACTAAAAAACACAAAAATATTATAGTTTTTGTGCAAAACTTGAAACATAAGTTGTCTAATTGCCATTTTTTTAAATACAAAAGCTGTAATTGTTAATATCCAATCATGTCAATTGTACCATTACAATGTTATAATGTCACCCAGGGTGTTTTTTTTTTCTACATGCTTACTGTGCAGAATATTTAGCTTTATGTGGTGTCATACAGGTACAATAAACTGACATAAGCTGGTTGTTTAATTGAGCTATCCGTTTTTGCGTTAGAAATGCTGAATAAAGCCAACTAACTTCGACTTGTAATTAGTTTTATCCTGATAAGAGTTATTGGTGGCACTCCTTCCAATTCGTGTCTTCCCGTGGAAATATTTCCAAAGAGCTGAATTTGTTTTTCCACCAGGGAATGAACTTTGTCAGAGCTTCCTTCCAGCCAGTTGACAAGCAGTCTGCAGCAGCAGGGTGGGATAAGGGGCGGGGTGCACAACGATCCGCACTATGCTGTATATTTCCTGGGAAAAACTCAGATCCCTCCAGTACTTTCTCTGTCGTCTCATTAAAAGGACTATGAAATGCAGGAGTTGTGCAGCTGAAGACTGAGGTGGCCTTGGAAACATAATGGCGACGCCTTACTGAGGCGTTAGCAAAGTATTGGGTGGGACTCCTTTTGTTTGATAATGACCGTCTGTGCTTGTGATGAGAAATTTATGCAGAACGTTGAATTTATAAGCTATGGAGAGAATTCTAGCCATCTTTCAGCCAGCTGACTGCAGTGTGTAGCAATAAAAAAGGAAGAGGCATCACTTCTACATCGTGCTGCAGCCTGTGGAGCCCCCCACCCACACACACTCACACACACACAACCCCTCACAGGGGCTCTACAAAATGTCTCATTGACAATGGTCCACTTTTTACTGACTAAAGCTCTTGTGTGATTCCAGCCTCTTGGAGCAGGCTGTTCCCTACCTGCGGAGCATGAAATATGTATTATTCTAATGGCCTGGACATCCCACCCTGGCTGTGTGGTGATCTTTTGAAAAGATTTAGCCATTCTGTTAATAGAGCCCGTTCCATTCCAACCCACGCATCATTTAAGAGGGCCGGTGTTAAGAGTTAGTTCCACCTACAAGGATGTAAGAATGTAATTAAAAAGCCTGGATGTGTTAAGGATTTTTCATATGGGTTTCATAAATCTTTAATTGTTTCCTTGATGTCTTTTGCCTCGTTATACGTGAATATTTGCTTTGGTTTAGGCTCCGCTTGTTTAGAATTAGTGTGTCTGTGTGCGTTAGCAATTATTTGGCAGATACATTATCACTGCTACGGTGGATTTGATTAATGCAGCCGTCCAGCTGTGACGTCCGTAGCACCACTCCCCTGACACAGGCACACACGGAGAGGACATGTGAGGGAAACACCGCATTTGATGTTTCTGATCTATAATCGGCAGCGAAATGTCAAGCAAAATGTCATCATTCTCAGTTAATATTTTAAATATATATGACATATTTAATCTTGTTTGTGGGTTTAGGGTATTTTTGGTGGAGATTATCCAAGGAAAAAAAAAAATGAAAGTGCCTGGCAATAAAACTGAATCCTGTTATCGCTCCTGCCTTTGCTATGTTGTTGAAGTATGAAAAAACAAAACCACTTTTTGTCAACTTTCATTCCTAAGTCATCAGTCCACTAACTGACTCTGGGGTTGAACACCGGCCGTCCACTCCAGCCGTGGGATGAGGGGATGATCTGCGGTGCAAATGCAGTAGCTGCAGAGAGGTTGCACAATCCTACAGCCACACCTAGATAGCTTCATGAAGCTAACTTTTGCACAGATCCATTTATTTTCCCCCAAGTTTAAAATTTCTTTTTTGCATCTCATATTTGCATTTTGATTTAGTTTTGAAATAAGGAGACGGAAGAATGGCTGTCAGGACATGACTTCTCAGTGTACATGCTGATGCTGTACATGTAAGAGAGATACTCTGCAAAAAATGCAGAAATTTGTTCAGAAATTGTTGCTGATGGAGAACAAAAAAAAAAACCCACATGTCACATTGACAGATCTGTTTCCATTGATAGCTGATTGACAGCCTTTTGCTGAACTGCAATGATCAGAATCAGCTGAGCTGAATCAAGGAAACCTCTAAAAGCTGCAGGACACCGGCCCTCGAGGATCGAGATTGGGGAAGCCTGTTATATAGTATAATATTGCCAGGTCCCATCTGCACGTTGTGTAGACCTCTGTCCACCAGCAGTGTCTTAACACCGGGTTGCATGTCTTCCAATATCAGGAGTCGACGTTATGCTTCGGAGAGAAAAAACGAATTAACCTGTTTTACCAAATGGCTGCTGTATTTAGGTATCTGGAACCATAATAGAATAAATTCCCTCACCGTGGAGGCTCAACAAATGGCTTCCTCCCTTTGTCCCAGCTTTTGTTACGTTTGATTTATGGCATTAGATTATAATCAGTATTTAATATAGGTTTTAGCAGACAAACCTATAACACCCGTGGAACAGATGTTGAAGTATTCGCTAAAGCTTTACTCTTTATTCTTCTCTTGTTGCTTAACATGACCAAAACAATTATTTGCATTCAGACCCATAAAAGCTGTTTTACATACTGGGAATATGTTTAAACAGTCTGAACGCATAAAAAGACGACTACATAAATAACTGGGTTTAGATCGGCCTATTATACAGCCACCATCTGAAGTGTATTATAGCAGCTCTATTGAGGACTGAAGAAGTCAGCAGCGTGCTCAGCTTTGGGCTAGTCTCTGTAGGGACGGGCTGGCGGCGAGGAGCAGTGGGCCTCTCATCAGACCGGCAGGAATGTGCACCATATGTAAAAGGCATCCCAGGAATGTAACTCAGACTCGTTGAACTGACCAACCTAACGGAACAGAGCTGGGGTAAGGAAGGAGGAGATGAATGTGGTGTAGAGGAGATGATGTAAAAGGACAAAGCGAATCAGTGGTGACCAAAAGGAAGACATAAGTAAAGTAAAGAGGGAAGTCATGATAAAGGAATCATAAGGAGATGGAAATATGTGACAAAAAGATATCCTGCTTTTTAAAACTTTTTGTTTGTGTCATGCAAGCCTGTTTTGTATATTAATTAGGTTGTGGATGGTGTGTGTTTTTTTTTTTTTGTTGTTTGATTTACTCAAATTATTCAATAGGAAATGAAGATGAACCAGAATCCTTTTTAAGTTTTTCTTTTGTTGCAGAAAAAGGATATCTAAGGTTTTTTTTTTTAAAAAAGGCACTCTAGATTGAAGCTTTGTGGCTTTTGTTAGGGTGAATGTGTCAGTAATTACAGTCTAGTCATGAGGCTTCCTACGCCTTCAGCAGAGGCTTGCTTCCAGGCTAAAAAAGGTTGGATACCAGGCCCATGCCATGTCTGATCTATTCAGCAAACACCTGCACAGTGTCTGTTGGTAATGAAACCTGATCGAATGGGATTACGTAAGATCACAGCTTTGCTACAGAAGGTGCTTTTTCGGAGTTTATAGATGCCATGTTTGTCTCTTTTATTGCTAAGCTTTGAATTTTATGTTCTAACGTCATTTGAGTACAGCTGGATTCAGAATAACAGCAACATAAATTTAGCTTTTCAGAAACCAAATCAATAAACAATGAATAACCTAATATTAGGTATTTGTTATAACAAGATCTTGACCTTGTGATACTAAAAACTCACATTTATTCTTGTTAAAATTGGGCAGATTTTGTGAGTAGCTATCCAGCTGCTGTCAGCAGGTTATCTCATCTGCTGAAATTGGGATAAACTATTTGCATGGGCTCCAGATTTGAGAGTTACTGCTTTAAGGTTTATATCCTGTTGTACATGTGGTTAACAGACTTCACTGAAGTAAGAAAGGCAGCACTTGCTGGGTTGTCTTGTTGTGATTCAGGGTCTACAAATAAGCCGATCTCACATGGCTGGTAGCAGTATTTACTGTAGGAGTTATTCTCTCAAAGTTACAGAAAAATGAAAGCGATTTATAAGCACTATGCTGCTAAAGTCAGTAAAGCTAAAATCTATGTTGGAGCTTCTCATCTTAAACTGAAGAGATTTTTGATAAAATAATATAGATTAGATAAAAAATACTTTATATTATAACTAAAAATTAGCTTTAATGTGGTGTGTGGAGCACTTTAAACTCGGACAAATATCAAAATACAATTATATGAACTCGTTTTTTTTTTATACTAACTGTAGAGTTTTTCATTTTAAAAACTTTTCATCTATTGGTGGGGGAAAAAAAAGAAAACAGATGTTTTTTCAAACATTCAGAAATGTTTCAGTTGTGAACCCAAATAGATTGTTAGATGTGTCCTTACACCCCTTCTAGTAAAACTTTAAAGGTGTTGATCTATTACTATAAACAACTTCTTAAGATTTGAAATTTGTTTTTTTTAATTGTTTGAAAAGTAGGTTATGCAACAATATTAAATTCACCTTAAAGCATTTATCAGATCTAACAATGGTTATAGTATGAAGCAATTTGTCACTTTTAACTAATGACTTTTATTTATCTCAGATAGAGACACATGAATATGTCATAGATTCAAATCTAAGCAATCTCTGTTTCAGTTGGTGCCTCTAACTTTTTTTTTCATGTTAATATAAATTTAGCTTGCTTTAGGCTGTTAGCTGAGAAGGTTCCTTTGCTACAGGCAGGACTCATTACTAATTTAATTTCAAAGACCTGAAATGTGTTAAATTAGAATGGTCCAGGCTCACAGGAAATATTCCAAAGAAAAGGGGAAGCTAATTTAGGTTACCTTAACCCTTTACTCCCTTGACGTGTTGGAGGGATGTCGAGCAGAAAAGGTGGATAGTCCATCTGCTTAAGGCATTTACTCCTGGTATGCAGCAGCAAAATCCATTGGAACGTAAAAGCTTTGCCTTCTTTGCTTAGAAACAAGTAATATAATCACCAGATTTATATCACTCTTATTGAAAATATAAAAAATATCATACTGAGCTTTTCATGTGATATATATATTTTTTTTTTATAATTTAGACAAACCCCTGTCTAAAATTCACCCAAGAGAGAAGAAGCTGCTTTGTGCTTCTTGTTATAAGGGCATAAATATTGCTCCCTTCATTAAGTGTTATGTGTCTTTGGTTTTGCCTTAACCCAACCTAACACTTACTTAAACCAAAGTGTTGACAGGGAGGTGTAACCGGATTCTTTTTTGGTTTCATTGGCAGTAAAAACTGCCGATGAAAGCAAATAAATCAACACCATTTAGAGAGTCAGCTGATATTGTGAAGATGAATAATTGCACAGTTCCAAAGTTCTCAAAAAACGTTAAACCCTCTAAACATACACACCTTAATGTCATCTAAATCAGCGCTCGTACAGTAGACATGCTCTGTTTCACAGAATCTGTCATTCAGGGAAGTCTGCTTCATTTATTTATTTATTTATTTGTAGTTTTAAAAAAAGTTATTGGCATTAGCAAAATTAGCCAGATTACTGAAGATGTGTCTCATCTGCTTGTGTCACACTGTCTGTTCCTTTAGAGTCGGCGTAGTTTGGGGTGAAGGGGCAATACTGTAGGGATACTTTGGATTTGTACCATGCATGGGCAGCTGCCACTTCTAATTCATTCTCCCGACAGGCATTTCCTGTCTTTCAGCTCACTAGCTAAACTGCTAGTTTGAGGGGGAGGGTGTACGTATATACTGAGAGAGAGAGAGAGAGAGGAAGGATGTATTCATGGGGACCACAGAGGCATTAAAGCAGAGCATGGGATGGGCATAAACAGATACATGGGGAGGAACAATGTGCTCTTTGACACGCTTCTTCCCAGTGGTAGGAAGGAAGATGACAGCCGGAGGAAGCAAACAAATCTTTTCTTTATGTTGCTCTTTATCCAGTGTTCACACTCCCGACTTCCACTCGCCTGTGTCAGGATCTCCCTCCCTTGGCGCTTACATCCTTTGCAGTTTTTTCTTTTTTTAATCAGTGTGTCTCAACACAAGAAACATCCTGATTTGATGTCATCTGGTTTGTTTTTCAAGCACCCTGAGAAGGTTCCTATGAGATGACATAACTGAGGTAGATGGCCATACATGTATATTCTCTCCCAGCTACACGCCAAACAGTTCCCATGTGTTTCTAGCTGCAGATGCTTTAGATTAAATCTGGCTAGATGCTGCACAGGATTTCACTGAAAGGAACGCATCCTTTTCTTCTTTCCCACCTGCTGACTTCCTGCCACCTCACGTCATCATCTTCCTTTAGCAAATACCTTGTTCCCTTTGAAGAAAGTCAAGCTGTGTAGCCCAGATGAAAGTTTTTCTTTTCAGTGGGTAATGTCTGTGACATAATTGTTGTCAGGCTGTATTTTTTGGAGGAGAAATGCCCAATTTATTCTCTGAATGTTTGTGTGCAGCTTGTACCTATTTTTTTTCCCTAGCTTAAGCCTATAAAGAGAAACCTCTTATTGTTTTCTGGAAGATAACAATGTTTTCCTAATGTGAAGCAGACACAAGTTCTTATTAAAAAAAACAAAAAAAAACACATTGGTAATTTATGGGGTTTGAGTCTGCCTTAAAATATACTGGTCTTGTACTCTTTATATTCTTCCTACTTATTCCTGAAAGTATGGTTTTTCATTTTTAACATTTTGCAACTTTTGGTAAGTGTGGAAGAAAGGAAAATTAAGCATTTAAATATTGTATCTTAATATTTTTGTCTGCAGGATAAAACTCTGAATTTCTAAACAAATGGAGGGCTTTTAGGCTTTTTTTAATGGCCTTAATCTTGTTAATCACAGCTTGTCTTTTGTTAAATTTGTTGATCTTTTTTTATTATTTGTTTATAAAGGGCTACACAGTGGCACAGTTTGTAGAACTGTTCCCTTGCAGGAAGATGGTCCTGGATTTGCCTCGCAACCTCGGGTCTTTCTGCATGGGGTTTGCATGTCCTCCCTGTACATTCATGGGCTCTCTCTGGGTACTGCACCTTGTGGTCCAAAAATATGACTTGTTAGGCTAATTGGTATCTCTAAATTGCCTTTAGGTACGAGCATATGTGTGCTTGGTTGTATGTTTCTGTGTTGTCCTGTCCAAGGTGTACCACACCTTTCTTCTATAGACGGCTGGAGATGGGCACCACCCTCCCCTGTGATCCTGTTGTATAAATGGTAGAAGATGGATGGATAGTTATTAATTGATGTACAGACTACAAAACCCAACAATGAGCCACAATCCTTTTACTTTAAGGCTTAAGGGTCCTTAATTGGGAACTTTGTTTTGGATGCCAAAGTAAATTGAAGGTGTGCAGGAAAGCCATTTTGATAATGTGCAACATTCTGTTTAGATCTACACATTATAAACCTCCTCCAATCAGATTCCATTAGGGGAATGGAGGGATATTTTCAGCAGAACGAGCTGATTGGCTGAAGCAACATTTAGTTCCTGTCCACCAAAAGTTTGGTTTTATTCAATCATGGTAACAAATGACAAAAAAAAAAACACCTACAATTTTAATGCTGTTGCTGTTACTGTTTTAAAGATGTCTTGCATTCTGACAAAAGTGATGTGATAGCAGCAGCTATGCTACGTCCTCCTGCAGTGCCATCTTTATTTATTTTTTCAGCACTCGTATGTCCTGCCTTGAACTGTAATACTGCAACCTCCTTGGCTGACCACTTTTAGGTTGAAGGAGTTGAAGTGGGAGTTGCGATATGGATTCTCGTGTATTTAGAAATGTACAAAAATTCCGCTTGTAGGCAAGGTTAAATTAAAAGTATTGCTCATGGTGATGTTTTGAAGAATCTGTTTTGATCTAGAACAGCAGCCTTCAACTGTGGTCCTCCAGAGTTGCTGTCCTGTCAGTTTGAGATGCTCTCTTGCTTTAACACGATTGATTATATTCACTTTATATATGCTCAGCATGTCAGCGAATTTTGCTGAGATCTGGTAATGAACAATGCATCTTATTTACATTTGGTGGAACCAATGTAAATGAGATGTGGATCTACAAACTGGAGTAGGACACCCCTGACCTGCAGAAATTCAGTCAAGAAATGTTATCGATATTAGGACTTGGCAAAAAAAATAAGTTCATATCCAAACTAAAAGTACAAACTAAGATTAAACCCGGAACTGAGTCTGGAATATTATGAATCAGCAAATAAAGTGTCAGCTCTTTTTTTTTTCCCACAGTTGCAGCCACAAATGAGTTCTAGTTGGAATTAGTTGAAACACTATTTCATATCAGATCATCAGCAGCAGTTGGGCACGGATACAGAATTCAATATAGATGCAAACTTGGGCATTTCTTTGAAACTCAAGGACAATCTACTCCCTTGTCCACTGCCTGCTCTGTCGGATTGTGTTTGTTTGGATCCTGTGGAGAACAATCTAGTTATCCATAAAACTCTGTTGAATAAAACTGTGCATACATTTGGTTACCCATTGTTCCTCCTGAAAACACTTCAGAACTTACAGATCAGCACAACAGGTTCCAGATCATGTTTGGTTTAATACTTCTTTTTCCCCCTACCAACTAAAAGAGCCATTATTCTTAATAATGCATCCTCTCAGACTAGGTGGAAATGGCTTTCATCCCTGCAAGTTAAACCCTTGGAACATGACAGGTTTTGGTCAACTCTGTTATTGATATCACTCAAAGCAGCTGGTTGAAACTCAGGGAGAAAATCAGAAAGTCGGATGTTACAACGTGATTGATTGCCAATTTCCTGGGTAATGGTGGCATATCTGGCCTTCTCCAATATGTAATGTATACGTTGATTCATGGGTGTGTATTTGTCTGCAGGTTAGAGGTCAAAAGCTTCTTTTGTGTATTTCCATTGATGTTTCTTTTGTTTTTCATCCAGCAAAGTAAAGGTAGAGCTACTCTACTGAGTTTCTTTTAACATGGAAGAAGAACGCAGCTTGAGTTGGGGAAAAAGAAACCTTCAAACTACAGGAATGATCTCCTGTAACCTATTGCAGAGGTTACAGGTTGTGCTTTGCCAAATGATGTGATTTTTGCCTTTAGAAGTTTAGATAATGTTTAGAACCTCATGAGGATCCAGTGTTAGGATTTTTGGTGTCTTGTTCCGTTTGTCATGCCAAGCCTGCTGCGTTTAAGGAGAGATATTTGCAGCTTGAAGTCTTTGTACAGCTTTTTTAATTAATATAAACTCAATGGCTTGTCAGCAGAAGTAACGAGCTCATCAGTAGCTCAATGCAGCAAATACATTAGAAAATGTATTGGAGGGCTTTGTTACCGTTGACAAATAGGATGGTCTGAGTATTTAAGATACTTCTTTGCTGGGAATTTCAAACTAAATTGACTGTATGATATTCAGTGGTTAGGGTTAGATGGATTATAGAGGATAGCGCCAGATGTCCTAAGGCTTAAATCATCTCACACTGGTTTCTTGTAGGTATGTGCAGTTAGTTTTTTGTTTTGAATACCTTCATAGTTACCAGATTTCAGTCCTATAGAGCACCTTTTGATGTTCACACAACAAATCTATAACGGCTGATGATGTAATCATGTAAGCTTGGCCCAATAGCTCTCAATAATATTTTCTGAACCTCATTGAAGAGTAAAGGTAACTTCATACTGTCTAATCTGTTGAAGCACCACAATAACGGATTTATTACGCTTCTTTCTTTTTTAACATCGTTATTTCT
>JAUZNJ010118832.1:5160-19324 GCA_034780135.1 Jordanella pulchra | reverse complement strand
CACACAGCAACACACAGCAACACACACACAAAGTTAAAGAGAAAAAAACTGTCCCTGCTGATCTCTTGTCCTGCTCAGCTTTCTCTCCTCCTCACCCTTTTCCCTCACATTGTTTTCTCCCTCAGTCACATGCAGAGGTGGAAAGGAGGGAAGACTGGAGGAAAAAATATACACACCCTCCACTCCTCCCCCTGTCTCTCTGGCATTCTACCTTTTCTCTCAAGCTTTCTTCTTTTACCTTTCTCCACCCCCCCACCCCCCCGAAAAAAAAAAAAAAAAAAAAAAAACAGGCAGGGGGATGGGGGGGGGGATCGGCAAGGAGGAGAACGAGGAGAGAGAAAGATCATCATTTAATTTGCCTCACAGCTGTGATCACTTACAGCCAGAGGCCCTCTTTTCCTCTGCATCACACCAGAGAGGAGAGAGAGAGGGAAGGAGAGGGAGGAGAGGACGGGAGGAAGGGTACTCCTCCTCAGGTTGTTGGGTCCACTTTGCTGGTGTCCGTGAGCCTCCAAGAAAACAGTTTATCTCTATCCTTCTGCTTGCATGCAAAAAAATACATAAATAAATACATAGAACGTATGAAAAAGATGTTTTTTAAATCCACTGTTGTAGCATGATCTTTGATCCTCTCATCATTCCCACCATCCTCTGAGGAGCAGGAGAGGCCTGCAGACAGAGCAGGACAGAGAAGGGCCACAGAAACATTTCTACATGATGTGCTTTGGCTTATAGAGGCTACATTTAATCTCTACTGGCTCCCCCCGGCTTTGGTGTGGAGAGAAAGAGAAAGAGAAAAAGAGCGAGAGAGAGAGAGAGAGAGAGAGGGTGGGAGGAGGGAGAAAAAGAGAAGAGATGATGGGGGAGGGCCAGATGGAGGAAACCAAAGGAGAACGACGACGTACAGCCGGCTGGGAGCTCAAATAAGCGACAGTGTCTGAAAGGCTGCATGAGGAGGGAAAAAAAGAGTGAAAATCTCCAGGACCACAATCTCTCTCTCTCTGTCTGTCCGACGGACTGATCAACCCACTGAGTCTGCACCCCGGCTAATCTCCAATCCTCTTTGACTGTCTGCTTGGCCGCACATTGTGGCTTTTTTTTCCTTTTATCTCTGCACAGCTGTAGAGCACTGCACATCTGGACCTACGACACTGTGCATCCCTTAGCAGACACCTCTTTGAAACACAATGAGAGCATTCAGCACACACACGCATGCACGGTGCATCTATGCTCATTTATCACTGTTTGTGTCCAGACAGAGCTGGCCTTCAGTATGGGGCTAATATTAGCACGCTCTGAGGGCCAAAGACAAAGGCTCACATGTACGGAGACACAGAGGAGGAGGCTTTTAAAATGTATGTGAATACTTGGACTCATTTCCCTTCAGAGACAATAAAACAAATCCCTCCTCATGATGTATGAGCATCTTTCCAGGTGACAGCCCCCGCTGCCGTTATTTACCAACCCCACTTTGCTCTCTCTTTGTAATCTGCTGGTAACAGCCTGCAATCAGCGGGCCGGCCAAGCAGCATGTCAAGAAAGACCCAGTTCTGTCACGCCGCGGCCCACGCCTCCCCAGGAACGGCTGCAGCCCCGCACTGAGCCTGCAGAGGCTGAGGTGGACACAGAGGCTGCAGCTGCAGTGAGTGACCGCTGTCACATTGGACTGGGGGGGGCTTACACTGGGCTGAGATGTAGCTCTGCAGACATGTCAGCGTTCAGGACAAACGGCATTGAGTTCATCACAGTCTGTCCCATCATCCACTCTCTAACAGAGCATGAAAGAATTTCATTTTGATTTAATGCCATGCGCCAATATTAAGTAGTTCATCACTGCAACATGGAAAGAAATGATTTCTAGAAACAAATATATCCATGGTGTGATTTCCATTCCTCTTCACATCCTCTGGGTCCTTCTACTGTGGAAACATGAGCAGCGTGGCTCTATGGGCTGCAAACAGCCAAGAAACATTTGCTGACTTTACTTGTAAAAATAGTTCAAGCTAAGTGAGCTCGACACGCAGCTCTGATCATCAACCAAACCGGCTTCATATGGTTAATGTTGCTGTTTTTTTGGAAGATGCATTTTGAATGTTGGTCAGAAATGATGTGTTTCCTGTTAAAAGCTGCCAACAGGACTTCTTGTTGATTTATTTTCAAAATGGCTTCAACTTGCCACCTGAGCATGAAGGCCACAGGATGAATAACTGTCACACCACAAGATCGGATCTCTGCACAGACTTTTCTTTTAGCCCCTTAGAGGAAAACAACATCTTCTGATGATGGATTGAACACAGTTCAGTGAGATGTTAAAGCCTAAAACCTTGTTCCTTAACCTTTGACCTTCTGCTTCGCGTTTCTGTGCTGCAGTGGATTTTACTGAGGGGTATCAAATGGACTGAACATACACTGAAATACAACACGCTTTATTAATCTGTATTTGTAAAACAAATAAGTGGATTAAAGAATATACTCTCTTCACTCAGCTCTGCCATGGATGTAGAACTATGATGGAACACGCTCAGGTTTACGTCGAAAGAAAGAATTGAAATAAGACATTGGAAAGGTGGTGTGTGAATAGTTTTTTTCTATGTGACGCTCTGGAGGTGTTTAGTGTTGGATTAATGTGTTTCATAGTTTAGCTCCTGCCACACTCTGATGTGTGTTTTTCTGCATCATTTCTCTTGTGTCTCTTTTTTATATTCCAAGCCTTCTAACTGATCCTGTGTTTGTTTTTAATTGGGTTCGTTCGTATTTGGTGCTGGTAGCTCTGTTTGGTTCCAGTCATGTTTTCGCTGCCTAATTAGCCTGTTTTTAAACGTGTCGGTTTGATTCCCTCCTGACAGATTTGTCTTTCTAAGAATGTTGCAGCCATTTTTGACCTGCCACTGATTCCCATCAATGTAAGCTTTCAGGTTTCTTCTGTTAAAACCTCTTAGCTCACTATGCAGCCGGCTGCCTGTCTGTCTGCATCCTGAGAGCCACGTTCCTGACATCCAGAGTCCAGGACATTCTCCCAGTTTTCCTCACATTCATCGTGTAACTAAGATTGAAATGATCTGTTTCTTTAGCAGACTGTCCTTCTCGATGGAAACAAGCAGAAACCCTGTAGTTTCTCTGTTCAGCTGGTTTTCAGGCTGATGCTTAGACACCTCTGGATCATTTCATTTATCCTTTATTCAGCACCGCCTCTATGTTGTTTGCACACCTGACATATGAACTTGCAATCATCAGGTGTAAAGGTTTATTCTGATGTGCAGCAGAGGGTAGAAATCCTTCTAGTTTGGTTCATACTTTCAAACAGTGCTGGTCAAACGATTCATTTAACACATAAACAGCAGATAAAGCAGCATTGCTAATACAACTAGGACACGAGGAAAGGGAGGAATAAGAGTTGATCTCAGTCAGGCCACATCTGCTGCAGTATACTTCTTTTTTACTGCATCTCTGGTTCTCATCATTTCACAGAAACACCAACAGGGGGCAGTCTTTGCTCCTCTGCTTGATGCCTCATCAGAGGACTGAGAAGCTTCAGGCTGTCGTCAGCCATGAGCTGGGGGGGTCATTCTGGGTACGACATGGAGGCTGCAGGAAGAAGAAAAGCATCATCGTGGTAACGTTGCAACAACAGGACAGATGTGGAGGGAAGAGACGTGAGCAGCTGCACTTGGTTTCAGCAGCATCTTCGCTCAGACACACGTTTCTGATTTCAGTCTGTTTAGAAGAAAGGAGGCCGTTTGAAGCAGCTCAGAAACAGGATTATCCTGCGATTCTGAGCTCCTCCCTCACAGTCACAATATTTCAGATGTCACATATTATGACAGCGCCGCTTTCCTCACAACTGCACGTCTGCCAGTCGGAAATATTTTGACAACAATTGTTGTGAGTGACAGCTGCTTAACGGCCGAAGATGCTGCTCCTGCTCTTCTCTCCCCTTGATATCTCTTACTGATCTGTCAGCGCAAAAGCGAAATCACAGACGGCATGTCTTCTTCTTCTTCGCACTCATCAGCGTTAATGAGGTTATCAGCAAGTAAATAAAATGCTGCGCTGACATTTCATTGTGGTTAGAAGCTGTCATGCATCAAGCCTATGAGCTCTGGAAGGATCCACAACAGCAACGATCATCAAAACACACAAAAAAAACCATAAACCATTTAATATGGAAAGGAACCAGTTTGACTACCAGCTGTCATTTTGCACAACATAGGAGTTATGTTTCAATGATACAGTAATGTGGCTATAAATAATAAATGAGAAGTTAGGGGCTGTATTTGTTAAAAAAGCAACGATCTGATCAAAATGAGGCGTCTGCTCCTGCTTCTGATGGTTTCCTTTGCTGCTTTGTTGGGTTTGAGATCTAAAAGACAGAGAAAGGCTCAGAAATATGCTTTTTTCTGATCATTTTAAACAAACATACTAAAGTTATGAATTTTAGATCAGCTCCATAATAAATGTGCTTCTGTAGAGGCTGACAAACAGTGAAACCAACGTTGGTGAAGGTTGCAGACGAAGCCTCTGCTCCAGCAGAAAGCAGCCTGGATGGACTCTCATTGAACCCAGTCAGGGGCCATTATCTTGCTGTGGCAGGTGGCTAAATAATAACAGCAGACTGTATCGATCGAGCTGTGAAGAGTGCTGTGCGTACCTCAGGGAAAGCTAGGAGGTTGTACAGTTATCTCCCAGGGTTTTAACTCTCAACTATACAACCTACTACCTCAACCTGGGAGCAAGCGGACCTGGACACCAGGTGGAACCTCATGGATCAGGAGGCATCAGAACCTCAGCGCTAAATGTGAAAGTCTTTCCTCATGACATCATTCTAATCTAATCTGTCCTCACGGTGCGGCTCCCTCTCTGAGCTACAGTTTCTACACGTCCAGCAGAGACAGTAAACACGTCACACAACCCAGTTCTTCTTCCTGAGCCTGGGACAGACGGGTCAGCGCCGGCGCTGAATGATCCTTCACCTGCAGAAACATGTTTGTCTTCTGGTCCCAATCAGTTGTTGGGGTTTAAATGTCCAGAACTGGTAGAAAAGTTAGACTTTTTGTTTTTTAATTCCACTGTTGATGGAGGAAGGCTGTATTTAAGCCACAGAAGCTTAGAGGTTGCATGAGTCCCTCAGGAGAAATTTGTTGTTTAAGGCCAATGTTCCACAGACAGTAGATAACAAATTCCACCAAGACTTGCTAAAGGCTTCTATTTTAAGGTACATTAAAATAGGTTTCTGAATTACTGGGTGATTTATGTTTTATTCTGAGTCAGCTCTCGCAGCTCTTGGGTTGCATTATTGAGTTTGCTGCAAACATTTTGATCTATTTAAACTTATGGTGCCAAATTCCCAAATCCCAGGGATCTGTTTCGACTCTCAACAAATAATAATAAAAAAAAACAAAACAACAGGTGTCGTTATTGATTCCTAAATGGTTCTGAAGCTGTATTCACACCGGGCGCAAACATTGTGCATTTTTTTGCGTTGTTGCCTGCCGTCCATCGCCTGATATTCAGCCCAGCTCACTTCATCACATAGAAGGAGCTTCGATCCCTCTCAGTTCCTGTTGTCTGTGGTTTTACAGAGCGAGTAACAGTCCTGTACTTAAAGTGGAAAGACAACAAGTCCACGCCTCTCATCCACCAGAGATGCTCCAGCAGGATGATGGTTGGATGAAGCTCCCTTCAGTGGCTCAACCTTCTGTCCAGGACTCAGTACCTGGACCTGCTATCCACATTAGGAGGGAGCTCTCCTTTTTTCCATTTGCATATTTTTAAAAACGTCGCTGAGCGTTAATTCATTCCTGATCACTCCTTTACAGAGAGACCACATATAAACCCGTCCATCGCTCCATTTGGTTTGGTGTATACACAGCTTTAAGAATTTCAAAGTGTCCCTCATTCAGTTGGGTATTTGTAAGGCAACATGTTGTCTCTCAGTCTGGGATCCCTCCACTCCTTGACTGGGATGATCTGTTGAGTAGCTCATCAAATATTTGGGGCGGCTCCATCATCAGCCTGTAAATCAGTGTTGGTTGATGGCTGAGCCAGAATAGCGAACTGTGAAATCTGTTTTGGACTGAAAGGATTAAAAACTAAATAAAGTCGCTGGATTGAAACATTGCAGGGCCTTTCTCTGGCTCAGTGTAGCAATCAATGCCAATCTCCTCTGCTAAGTCATTTTGTGCCTGAATTTATACGCAGATGTGCAAAGAATTGTATCTTGTGTGTTTTTTCCCATCACTAATTACAACATTACAACTATAATGAATTTAAATTTATATATGTTGCTGATTAGTGACAATAGGCATCTATGGAATAACACAGATTTTCCAGTCAGTATTTTGACTATTTGAGGCATTTTTACTGAGACAAGACATATAATGAAGTCAAAATGTGATTTTGACCAAGCATGATTTTTTCATTATCTTCACCTTTCGGTCTGAACTAATTTGTTGAATCTGGACCCACCGCTCTGTCCAAGGAGCTGCCATACTTTTCTTTGAAATATGAAAACAGTGTAAGAAATTCAAGTCTTAGAATTTCTATTATGACGTGTGTGTTTTAAAATTATTGCAGTTTTCTTACAAAAGAAATTAAATTTTGCAAAATACAGTAAAAGTCTTTTGTTACAGTTATCTATAAAGTCTTCTGCTTTTTTTTGCATTAACAAATCAGTTAGAAATGTAAATCAAATATTTGTTTTTTAAAAACCAGGAATTTAGAAGTCATTGTAATAATGACAAATCAAATTAGTCCTCATAAATCAAAATGAAATTAAAAGGAAATTATGTAACCAATTATGCATTATCACTTTCTTTCATAATTTTAGTTAATCATTAGATTTAGTTTTTATTAATCCAAATAGATGCATTTAATCCACATTTTCTACAATTGTACTCAAATTATACCAACGACTAATTTTTCTAATCTCCTTTCCTTAATTACCAGGTGAAGCTAAAAAGCTTAAACCCCAAAATCAGAAATATACTTTCTGAATTTGGCTCAGATGTTATTCATTGTTACACTTCAGTTGTAAAAGACATTAATTAGCCAGTATTTATTTTTTTTATTCTACACTTGCATTGAGATTTAGACAGTTAACTAAGTTTATGTGCCATTTCAATATAGTCTCATTGTCAATTCTTTCTCATACATTGATCATGTTTAGTTTACGTTCCCAACAACTAAATGATACAAAAGCTCATTTTATGGTATCCTTTGTCTCAGGGCCACATGTATAAACCAACATTTTCATTCTGTTTAAACAAGATGGCCGTTCTTAGACTAGAACCGCTATGAATTAATCTTTTTTTTATTGCATGCCTTATAGCCACAATGTTTAGATATTTTTATTATTTTATTTATCCTATATTATATGTTATATGTTTTATATGTTCATTATCTGTTTTGTTGCACGATTTTACCATAAAAAAATCCTAGTTTGTGAACTCCTTCACTAACAATGGCAATAAACCTTATTCTGATTCTGAAGCTAATTAGCTTCACCCATACAAAAGGAGCTGATGGTTCTTTCCATGATCCTCATAATTTACCAGTTAGATACATTCCAGTCATCTTCTGGGTAACCTTCCCAGTTTGTCCCACTGATACAACCATAAAAATGAACAAAACACAGAAGTATTCTGCAAAGTATTGTCCAACAACCACTGACCTAATGCTACATACAGAACCTAGCTACTGTTGATTTGAGTGGCATCCATTTTAAATGCAGACGCCGGGGCACTTCCTGTTGCGCCTTCATTTCAGTTCATAATTGTGACCTTCAGGGACGTCAAAGTTTAAAGCTACGACTCAGAAGGTCGAGATTCTGACTTTAGAGGACGAAAGGACGCTTCTCTGCGTTGTCTTTGGAACTGATGTCCAAGCAGGAATGAGGGATCTTTTAAAATATAAATTGAGAAAACAAATCCTAAAAATGTTCAAGAATATTAGCAACTTCAAATGTAATTGTACCTTATAGCAATTCTTGGCAAATGACATTTGTGGTCTGTGTGGAATAGTGGCATTAGGGAGAGTTATTAGTCAGTCATCTTCCATTCATTGGCTTCACAGGTTAAACACACAAAAACATGATCATTATGTTCTCTATTTATTAGACTTATCGAAATTAAGAAGGATTTGTTTTTTTTAAGTCTCCATACACATTAATGTTCAGCATATTATTTGATTCACTGTGGATAAGAGTTTATAAAAATCAAACACAGGTTCATGGATATATCCTCGGACACATAAACCAGAATAATATTTTCCTTCCTCCTTTTCTGCCCTTGACTTATGCGGGAAGTCATGGTCTGATAACTTCAGTTCAAAGGATCTTTGTTTCACAGCATCACAACTCTTTTAAAAGAGAAACGTTTTTTCTTTCTTATATTAAGTTTCACATATTCAATTATTACACTTTTTATACATTTTTCTCCACATTCTTTTTAAACATTTGGATCTTGGTCCTTAGAATTCACACAATAATTGTAGAATAAACAGAAACCACTTGTACTAAAAGTGCTTTTAAAATAAAATATCAGACCCTTTTGCCATTTGACTTTTTATGGAGTAAGTATAACAAACAGATTTGTGTCTAATAATAATCTGCTTTATCTGCTTCGGCAGCCTGCCTGCACTGAGTTAGAGGAAAGTTTTATGTCACCGAAAAATAACTTCCTCCCAATGACTCACTATTAAGCATTTGACGTGCAGAATTGATAACTTAAGCAAACACATTGTCCTTTGCCAGAACTTAAATGCAATGCAAACAGGCAAGAGTTCACAAAAGCAAAAATAGCTAAACTTTGTTTTATACTTCAGCAGGAAAGATGTCTGGAAGAGAAATTTATACCGACAGCAAGACCTGAACAATATCTCTGATAATATTAAATAGACAAACAAAACTGAAGGCAGCAACATCAAAGAAGAGTAATGGTCGACCTGATGAGTGAACTCGGTACCCTTCAGAGTGGGGGTGCCTTAAAAGTGACAAACAAACAGGTTAGGCCCAGCAGCAACCATAACCTGATAGGATCCACTGTGATTTCATCTTCTGTTTTCCTGCCATCATTGTTTGTGATTTTCTCCATGAGAGAAAGAATTTCAAAACAAACAAATTCATATTTCTACAGTCAAAAGAGTGTAATACGACTAAAGCAGCTCAGCAGCAGGTTGGGGAGGGGGGATGCTAAATGACTCAGTGGTTCATACATACGCATCTAAATCAAATGTCCGGTTTTCCAGAATCATCTAAGTGTTTCTTTAAGCTTTGCTGAAAATTGGGCCAAACTGAAAGTCTAAAGATTCTCAGATCAGAAACTTATACGGCTAATCGATGATCGCTGGCTGCCGACATTTAACCCAACGCTGCACCACATCCATCGTCCACCATTTTAACTGATCATCAGGATCAGTTTGGCATGTCAGAGCAACAGATCCCTGAATCTAGCATTAGATGCTCAAATGTACCTTAAATAATCAGCGTTAATTCTCACAATGGTTTCACACAAGGACAAGTCATTTATAAAGCTACTTTTTGACCTGAAATTATGAAAAAGGATTTTGCATGTGATTAGTTTTAAAAGTGAAACACAGTTAATCATTTATTTTAATGTAAATTGATTTAGCTTGTTTTACAGCATCATTGCCAGGAATGATACTTACACTGCCTTTATATTCTGGTCTAATATCTTCTTTGTTAACATCAACAATTCTGCAGCTGGTTTAATTCAGACTGAAAAGTTGTTGTAAAAATCTGACATTTAAAATAAAAAGGAGAACGTAGCTTTAAGGTTTTACCTATCAATCAGCCTGCTCCACCGTGACTTGTTTAGAAAAATATGCAGATAATTAATGTGAAGTTCTCAGAAAGACAACTGCAGCCAGGACTGGCTTTGTTAGAAAAGAACAACCGGCTTTATTGTTTGGAACCAAGACTCTCGCTCGAGTCTGCTTTAGGGGTTCTGGGAAGAAACGGTTAACAAAGTTAGCAGCTCGTGATCGGGCGCAGCTGTGTTCGGCTGATGTTGCTCCGAGATGTTGGAGCTGCACAGACGCGGACCTGTAGATACAAGCTTGTGGTGTCAGTTAACACAAGTTCGGATCTACGGGTTCGGGGCTGCGAGCAGATGACTTCCTCAGTCCAGCAGCAGGACACATGAAATGTGCTCCTGTGTGTGTGTGAGTGTGTAAAGCTAATAATGTGTTACTGCTTATAGATCGGAGGTTCTGATGCCAAAACTTTAACAATTAATGATAAAAATGAGCCATAATTCCAGCAGACAATTAGGGATTTTTTCTGTGCAGAAGTAAATCTTAAAAGATTTTTTTCTCTATGTTTGTTTCTTTTTTATAGAGAACCGAAATGAAAAATGGTATAAAAACAACTTTTTCCAAGTTTCACACAGTTTTAGTTACAACCTCTTACACCAACAAAGGGCTCAATGTTACTGGATCTGAAACTGTCACAATAAACCTTCCTTTCCTGCACTAAGAAATAGTGTTTTAAGTGAGAGTAGATGGAAACATTCCAGCAGCAATCCGAGAGGCCTGCGGCTGGCCTCAACCGAGACGGAAGGAGAAGAAAACGTCCCAAAGAAAAGAAAATTGCTTTCAGAAAACAAAACCTGTGGATGTCCTGAAAGCTCAGAATTAGTTTTAAGGCTCTTTGCTGTTTGAGACATTGGAGAAAAGATATGCTGATTTATTTTTCTTAAAATAAAAAAACAGTTAAAATTTAAATAATATTTTTTTCAAAAATGAATTTCTATTTTATTTTCATTTTACTACCAGACTATTAACATCTAAACTGAAATACATTTTTTTTTACTTTCACTGCATGAAATATATTTTCTATTTCCTAATAAAAGCTTTTCGTTTCCTGCTGTTTTCCTTTTAAAATGAAATCTCTACGGCTACAAAGATGTCATATCCTCAACCCACCCCTGCTTCAGCCAAAAAGAGTTGTGGCTGCGCTGTGCACCCAAGAGGGTAAAGCCCTTAAAACTCCAATGAAAAAGAAAGTATGTGGTCCAATTTCAACTTGCAGGCGCCTTCTGCACTTTTCTTTCTCCGTTTTCCATCTGCCTGAATTTAAATGAGACGTCTGACTTTGAAGCTGTTGCCAGGTTCCCTAAAGTATGTCAGTGGGTCTTTGCCAGAGAACTGAAAGACACCTTGAGATCGGGTGAACAAAGAGTTCGCTGGGGTCTGCGGCACCCCAGTGGCCCACTCCGCCACCGCTGCTCCCGCATGTGTGTAAGCGAATCTGTGTGTGTGTGTGTGTGTGTGTGTGTGTGTGTGTGTGAGACTCCACCGACAAAATCAAGACCCACTGAAGGCCGCCACCTGCATTGTTCAGCACTGAACGGCGTCACCAGCCAAACCCATCAGTGCCGCTCGCAGTCTACCCAGCAACAGAGCCAGCGTGTGTGTAAAATGGAAGGGGGGGCAGTGGAGGTGAGGAAGTGGCATGTCATTACCACTCCATAATATCACACAGCACAAACAGAGAGCCCGGCCGGCCAACAGGTAGTATTTACTCTACAGGCCCCTCTCAGCTCTGCTAATATACAGCAAACATCACAGGAAAGCTGCGCCGCGCCACATTCAGGAGCAAAAACACAAAAAGCAAAGATGGGAAAAAAAACCCAAAACGAAGCTTCGAAGCACGTTAGTAAGATTTGAACTTACCAAACCGCCTTTACCTTTAGCTTCCAATAAGTTTACTCTGGGAGGCCTACGCTGCTGTGGCAGAAGGAAGAGGCTGTCACGTCCATCGGGGCTCATCAAAAACATTTTTTTTCTTAACAAAAATCTGCCAACACAAAACCATCCTGAAAACAGCTCGGGCAGCAGAGGGTGAGGAAAGAATGAGAGCAACAAAAGAAGGCAAAGAGAGGAAGGACAGAATCTACAGGGGCAAAGAAGGAGGGGGGGAAAAAAGCTGCAAAATTCCCTATTTGTCTTACAATTTGACCGCGTGCCAGAAATTACAACTAGGAAAAAATTATACAAAAAACAACAAAAAAACAAGGAGTGCAGTAATCTTTCAGCCCGTTAATTGTACAAGCTGCTTCGCTGCACTGCGAGGCAGTGACAAGCAACATCTGTTTGTAACACAGCCAAGATCCCAGCCCAAAGGAGGAAAAAAAGTGAAAAATTGGCTTGGATTTTCTTTCTTTTAGTATTAAACTGTAAAACTCTCCATGTCTCTTTAACTCTCTCCCTCACTAAACAGAATAAGGCAAAACACGGACAAGAAAAGGGAGAGTGGAGATTCGGCGAGAGGGAAACGCAGCCATGAAGCCGTCCTCCTGTCACCCCTGAACCTCTCCCCTTTTCCTTCCCCTCCTCTCCAAGCCTCCTCCTCCTCTCCTCCTCCACCTAGCACCCTCTTCCTCTTCTCCCACCCTCCCCACTCCAACACAAGAGGGACAGTAGAGTCCAGGTATAGCTACAATTCACTGAGTGCTGCTCTTCCCCCCAATCTCACACAGCCAGAAGCGCACTGACCGATCTGCACTTACACACTTGTGGAAGCCCAAACAAAAGTGTGCACAGACTCACACACATACAGAAAGACACAGGCGCTCATTTCTTGGAAAGCTTCCCTGCACCAAAAACAAATACCAATCTTTAGTTAGCCTCAGCTGTGAATAGAATAGGAGTCATTCTGGGACTTGGCTCCGGTTTACCAAGACACAAACGCAGACCAGTTCTCCATATGCCTGCCATTCACAGCTCGGGAGCGCCTCCAGATTTTACTGCATCACAACATGGAAAAAGATCTCCTCCACCTCTGATGTGATGTTATGTTTTTCCCTTTCTGTCTGTTTGAAGCTTGAGTAACGCAGCCATCACCCGGCCCAGCTCTGGGGGGGGGGTTCCAGTCGGTTAGTCCAGTTCTCCAAATAGATATGACAACACATAACCTCTGCTCCATTACAGGACATGAGTGCATCCCAAGTGGATCGATACAGCACTCAGAGGAAGGAGAGACATCTTCAGGAATAGGTTCACATGTTCCACAGAGGGACGGTATGTTTATGAAAATTACATTATGTCCGAAGATTCAGAAATCTGTGAAATGTGTTGGAGGTTCAGCAGGATCTGTGTCAGTGAAACGGAGGCGAATGGCTGCAAGGATCAAATCTGACACACTGCAGGAATTATGGGTATTGATGAGTCCAAACTACACCTGAATTAAAACTGAATCCGTTTATAAAGATTCTCCCAAAATTATTTTTCCCCCTTTGAATTTGTTTCACATTGTTCCCTCTACAGCCACAAGAATCAGCATATTTCAATATTTTCTTTCTTATTATGAATATAAAGAATGTTTTCTTAACAGTTAACAGAATCTTAAATTATAGAAACATCCTGAAGACCCACAGGTCAGCGAGGAAGAGTAGGGGTAAAGTCCATTAACCAAGCATTGAACGTTTCTGATCAGGCTGAACATGGAAACACATGAATTTGGCCCCAAGTCCCCGAGGAGCTGCAGTCAACACATCTGTAGGTCTATAATCCATCAAAATGTAATCCAGTTCAGTTTATTCAGCGTCGATTCACAGCATATGTCATCTCAAGGCACTTTCCAGAGACAATTCACCAGATTATACAGGTTTCTGTCTACATATATATTCTATGAATTTAGCAAGATTAAAAGCAGACGTAAAAGCAAGGTCATCGTCTACAGCCTAAAAATTCAAAAATGAAAAACTTTGTTAACATTATTAAAAAACAAAGAACCTTAAATATGTTTTTATTACTATATAGTTTATAACAAGTGTAATTTTATAGAAGTTTTAACTTGAAGTACTTTAAAATATATTAACATCTTCATATGAAATAATTTTTTAACAAGTTTAAAATGGCTTACTCTAATTAAGGCAATAAGTGCGAGAGACGCCCCTTGCTCAGCCTCACATACCAAGCTAGGCCGTCTTGCTTATATATTAATCAATTTAGAATTAATAAAAACAGAAAAACAAAACATCAAACTAGATTATTTTCATATCATCTGTAATTTCCATGCAGACTGAGGGTGGCCACTTTTTCAGCTGCTCAGCCTACAGTCTAGACAATAGACTTTTTAAACCAATATTCTTTATCTGATTAAGATCATTATGTTAAAAAATCATGTGTATTTTAAAATACCCAG
>JAUZNJ010118821.1:2025-19324 GCA_034780135.1 Jordanella pulchra | reverse complement strand
CGAAAGTAAGACATAGTGGGGCTTTTGGGGATAAAAAGAAAGTAAGACACTGTCTTACTTTCGGGGAAACACGGTAAAGTGCAGACAAGAAGCAACGTTTGGGCAGCGTCACCTCAGTGAGGTTCCAGATACCAAGGATACGATTTGAGCCTGAGCCAAATGGGCTAAAGATTGATGATTTATATAAGTCTTTATTGCTTCTTCTTTTCTTTCCATCCATGTCATGATTTGGGGTCCTTTAATTCTTTGACTTACTTTTGTATGTTAGTTTCTCTGATGTTTACTGCGAGCTTTATTGCGCTTTTGTTTACTTTTTAAGATCTCTACTGTTTGGATTTTAAGTTAACAAGGTTAAATGATGTTTTAAATTTTACTTTTAATATTCTAGTCTTGCATTAAGCCTTTTTTAAATTTTGTTATTTAGATCTTGCCATATTATTTCATGTTGTTCTTTTTGACATTAGACCTTAACTCTAGCTTTGTAGTTTATTCTTTTGTCACTTTTCTTTAATGTATCTTAGTTAATTTAGTTAGTTTATCTCACTTCCTGACAACCATCTATCGCTCCTTTCCTTTCAGCCTTGTTGCTATTTAAGCACACTTGTATTTCGTTAACACTAGCCACTGGCTAATTCAGCTTAACAAACCATTTCTTTGGAAATCCTTCCGATCCTTCCTATGGCCAATCCACCCCTGTCTTCAAAGATAGCATTCTGTCTGCTGGCAGGAGCACATGTGTTCACCTGTGTTTGAGTTGATGATGAAGTATGAAGTTCTCATTGAGGGTGGGTGGTCTCATTGGCAGGGCAAGCTCAACTACCTGTGAACATAACATTTCCTAGCTCTAACATGACGTCCTGAAACAGAGCTCTCATGTATGTGCAAATCATATGCTAAAATCTTAAAAATACTGTTTCTGTGGCCATTCCACTCGTGGAAATCGAAAAGTAGACTGAAATGTGTTAGTTCTACTCCTGCTGTAGGTAGCTATGTGTTGAATTGCAGGGTTTTTGTAGAGGAACCAAATCACAAGCAAAGGCAGCGCATCATGCAAAAGGGTGTTTAATAAAAGGATAACACATCAAGACGTGGGAAAAAAAGATTAAACATTACACCCTAAAAACAGATTGGTCAATACAACCAAATCATTGTTTGATTTTTTTACCAATCTGGTTGGTAGTTATGTATCCAACCAAACCTTTAGTTAACACAACCAATCTAATATGGTTGTGTTTGTAACCAATTTATATTGGTCCACTGCGGTATGTGTGGGTTTCCTGCAGACTTCTATGTTGAGTTTTCTATCTTCCAAGATGTGAATGGAAAGAAACATCAAGTTGACCCGGAAAGACGTGAAAGATGACAGCCTTGCCTTCCTGTACACTGCGGTTCACATCATGGAAGACAGACAATCCTAACTAGAGTTCAGGAAACCCACACACACCAACCAGTACTGCCGATTTTAATCACACCACCCAGTGGAACACAACATAGGCATCATCAGAACCCTCCAGAAACAAGCAGAAACCATTCCCGCCACCAACAGAGGGAAGACGAAAGAACAGGGACATATCAGGAAAGCGTTGAGGAACTGTGGCTATTTCAGATGGGTTTTTTTTAAAAAACAACAAGAAGAGGCCTGCTGAGAGGGAACAAAACAGAAGAAGAAACATCGTCATAGCATATGTCGCTGGAGTCTCTGAAAAACTAAGTAGGATCTTTAAACAGCAGGGGATCCCTGTGAAATTTAAAACCTGCAACACCCTGAGACAAAAACTGGTTCGACCCAAAGATAAGGCACCCAGGAACAAGACTGGCAATGTGGTTAACACTGTTCAGTGTAGTGAAGAGTGCACAGACCTATACATTGGAGAGACCAACCAACCTCTGCACACGTGCATGGCTCAACACAGGAGGGCTAACTCCACAGGACAGGACTCAGCGGTCCACTGATTTAAGGACAACAATGTCCATTTTCTAGCCAATGAGGCGAGATGGTTTAAAAGGGGAATGAAGTAGTCATATTTGTTAACCTGGAAAAATCATCCCTTCACAGAGGCAGTGGTCTCAGACATAACTTGTCACCTACATACAAAGCAGTTTTAAAAACCCTACACAGAAGATTCACCTTCAACCCACCCTCATCTGACTCACACTTTAAAGAGGCATGTGACCGAAAGGACTCTGATATGACTCTGATGAGGAAGTTAATGACCCGTCAGAACCCCCCTAATGACTATCAACGCCCCCCCAGGTCACCTCTATAGGCCATTATGTTGGAGGGATCAGAGCCACCTTTTGTCTCTTTTATTCCCCTACCCTAATTCTTTGGTCACACCTATAGTATATTTATCTCAATACTCTCCAGCTTCAGCTAGAACTGAAGAAGGCTCTTTAAAGAGAGGTGAAACATCTCATAGAAAACATCACATCCATTTGCCTAAACAGAACTTTCCAACCTTAACCATGACCTGGATGACTGAGAACTTTCACAGATATGCATTAATCTCAGAAGATACTATTGTAGAAAAGCAACTACAGGGTGGGACTTCAGTCCTGTGTCTTTCCTGTGTCCTTCCACCCTGAAAAGACGATGTCTGTGACGGGAAGTAAGTATACAGTATGTAGCCTGAAAAAATATGTCTAAAGCTGCCACTATATATCAAATGGTAATGATGTCTGTCGCTAGGATCATTTGCAAAGAATTTACTGAGAATCATAAACCAGATGTAATTGTATAACCACTAGAGGTTTAATTTAGGGATTAACATTGATTGCATTTTAGTATGACAGACTGGTAGGAAGTAAAATACATATAATTTATGCAGAATGAGTATTAGATTTAAGCCCCTTTAAATTAAAAGCAGCCAAAGCTGGATGCAATCTCAGGAGGTCATGCATAGGGTGACTTCTTGGTCTCCTGCTAACAGATGGATCATACGCTTTCCTGATTCCACACGTAATGCTCTGGAGAGATATGTCACAGAGCACCAGAGAAACCTCAGATGTTTTGCATTACCTCATTGGCGCTCCAAAACACTATGGCAACTGCTCACAAGCATAATCTCTCTTGGGTGTGAACTATAAACAGGGCTGATATGTTTTAAGAGAAGGCAAAGACTGTATTTCTAAGTAGCATCATGCAAGAGTAGAAAATAGAAAAGTCTCATAAAAGGAGAAGCAGCAGGAAACCAATTACTCACTGTTCAGCCTGTCTTGAATATGAAAAGAAAGACTAGCAAGTTTTTGAGTTGAAATTAAAAGTGCCTTCTTCTTTCACCTTCTAGAGTCGGACATACCGCTACAGCTCTATAGCCATTAATTTTCAAAACACATTCACTTTAACAGGTCCCCTACTGACAGTTGCACCTGCAATGAGACAGTGGAGGTCACTAAAAGCAACGAGAAAAATAGAGAGTATAATGGAAAATCACTGTGAGATCTAGGTATTTAAACACTTGTAGAGCAGCACAACTTATACATAACTGTAAAGTGGAACGAAACTGAAAAGTATAATATTCGTATGTATTTAGCCCCCTTTGATTAATTTAATTAGTAATTAAAGTCTGTGATTAGTTTAATCTCAGTATAATGATATAATGCTAGGGATCATTAGTGAACAAATAACATAATGAAGACCAAGGAGCACAGCAGACAGGTCAGGACAGCAATAACACTGGGGAGAAGCTTAACGCAGGGTTATGGAGCTCTGAACAAATCATTTGCTGAAGGAGGGTCTATGGTACACATGTACACCTACCAAACGGATGCACTGGTTAGACGTAACCAAACCTGAACATTTTGGCTTACATGCCAAAGGCTATGAGGAGGAAAAATAATATTGCACAACAGCCTGAGGGAAGTTCACCTTCCGGTAGGACAAAGACTGTACAGAGGCCACGACAGTTAATGGGAATGGTTAAGATTGAACATGATGTATTTATTTAAAGACCCCATTGATCCACTTCTAAATGGTTCTTTAAAGATGCTTTAAATGCCGTCTGACTGATGTTGAATTAAATAGCATAGAATGACCAACAAATTTAGTCTTTAGATGTGCAAATCTAGTAGATGTATCCTACAAGGTTGCTGCATTAACTGTCGGGAAGGACTAGCAAAAGAATATAAATGCTACAGATTTTGTTATTTCTTTATTATTAAAAAAACATCTCATCATCATACATCATCAAAAATAAGCGGTAGCTTCTCTCATGTACCCAACTTTCACTGAAATACATTAACATCTGTGGTTGTAGCATGAAAAAGTGTGAAAAATAGTTCTCTATCCAGTGAGCTTGCTAAATTTTTTTTGCAACCTTGTCATACACCCCACTGTGTGATGTAGCAAGAGAAAGCTTGGTTCTCATCAAGACCTTCTTGGCACTTTTTTTCTATTTATTGCTTTGATTTAGATAACTGACTTTTTGCAGCTTGTCTTTTATAGCTCTTTCATAATATTGTGAATATCAAAACCAATCTTCTCTACTTCATTTAATGTTTTCTTATGTTTCAGTTTCTGTTTTACATCATATCCCAGGCAAACAAAGCATATTGAAATCAAACCTAAAGCTTACTAGACACAATGATTAACTGTAAAAATAAAAAGTGCCAATATGTGTTGTGCAGTTCATTTAATAAAAAACAAAAAACGCTGTTATTTCTATGCTGGATTTACTTTGCCACAATCATGAATGGAAGTGTCTGCATGGCATTAACTTTCTTCATGTTTTTGCTGTTTTATCCCTAATCCCTCCATCCCAGACTAAAACAGTCAGCTGTCACCCACCCCTCAATCATTCCTCTACTGTCCCTCCATCTCAGCACTATCCTTTTCCATACACAAACCCACAAACATAGGCTATCTATCCTCTGTATGACCTTGACTTGCTAGCACTCCAGGGCTTGTTCTTTGCTTATCCCTTCCGACTGTCCCACTTATTGTCTCCATCTCTTTTTTCCCTGTTCGCCACCAGTCTGTTATATGCCTCTCTAGCTTTAACTTTCTATCTTTCCTCCTGTAGCTGGTTAATGTTAACCGACATGACCCTTTTCCTCCTCTCCCTGAGACTCAGAGGAGAAAGGAAACGGAAGATGGCAGAGAAAGGAGAAGTGAAGGACCTCCCCTTCCTCTAAAGTCAGCTGGGAGAGAACACTATAAAAATAACTGCAGCACTAAGACACTATCAACAAGTCTGCTGTATGGGTGATAGCTACTTTCTACTTTTTCACATTCTAAAACACATCGACCCCGAATTGTATTTTGGGGAGGATTAATAGGATATACCAACATAAAGAAGTGCATCATTTTGGACTGAGGAAAAAGGCGCAAGACTTAAAACTTTTTGAGATATAAAAAACTGTACATTTAGGTACCCTGAGTCAATGCTTTATTGAACCCCGCTTGGCTGCAGCCCCAGAAACAAGGATGTATAGCTTTACATAGAAACTAAATTTTTTTTGTTTTTGTTTTCATTTTCATTCTTATATGTCTTACCCTTAATTGTAAGTCATATTGATCTAAGTCATAATGTGGTTGCCCAAGTGTCTTGGTCATGAACCTACTGAAAGGTGACCCTCCAACACAGCCCCAAGTCTTTCATTATTATTGTTTTAATTTTCACACGTCATGGCATCAGCTCTGGCCAGCTGAATAAAAGATGCCCCACACATGGATTCTGCATCACTAGTATTAGTTGTAATGGTGCTTTGTGGATAAGGTGCAACATTAGTTTTACACCAGAAATAGTGTTTTGCATATAGGTCAGACATTTAATTCTGGTCTCATCTGACCCAGCACCTTGTGACAAACAGCAAAAAGGACTTATTTTGGCTTCTTCTACTTCATATTTTCCTAATACTGTCCGTTTATGTGTGTTGGTTAATTTCAGTTTTCAGCTTTATTTATGGGATGTTGTCTTAATCCCTGACCTGCTGTGTTTCTTCATCTTCATGATGCTGTTTGCTCACTGTTGTTTTCTAACACATAATTTCTTTTTTTCCATCTTTTCTGTGAGGGCCCTTTCAGAAAGACGGATTTCCACTGAGATTAAATTACACTCATCTAGATTAGCCGTTAATTAGGTGACCTCTGAAGGCTGTTGTGTGCAATGGATTTTATTTCTTATCCCTTTTTTTCCGGCGGGGGTTTAAGATCTAAGAGCTGAATAAGAGTGCAGTCCACACTTTTTAGTTAGGAAATTTATATAAAAAAATCCATAACTCAATAAAGCATAACTTAGCATTGTTTTATGGCACAAATCCTAAGCAAACACACTAAAGTTTCTGTTAATATGTCGGCAAATGTGAAAAAGGAGTGGATTACATATATAAAGGTAGGTACTGTCATGATCAGATTTTAGGGTTAGCCTGAGCCACTGCGACTATGCGTGCTGCCACTAATGGCTGACCTTACCAGAATGGTTTTCTAGTAGGGGAAACCAGAGTGCCCAGAGGAACCCTACACAGACATGGGAAGAACATGTAAACTCCACACAGAAAGGTCCCTGCCAAGATCAGGGCTTGAACCCAGGACCTTTGTGCTGTAAGGCAACAGTGCTAACCACTGTTCCACCATGTAGCAAAAGTTCAGCTCTGCTAGATGCTTTATCTTATAAAATATCTTATTTTATTTGATCAAATGAGCCATTTCAGCATAAAGTGGCCTAAAATTTCCAAAAGGCTTCCAGTTGCTCAGTAGAAAAAAGTTGAACTTAGTACAAATGCAATTCAGTTTTCTTGTGCAGTGCCTTAAACTTACCTCAAACGGATTAGACTTTGCTCTAATCAGGTGACTGGCTTCCTGTTTCTACCAGGGGGTTCTCCAAACACAGCAGGTTCAAATCCACATTTCGTTGCAGGTGTTCCTACAAAACCATCTAATTGCCCTCTGTCGCAGCCTGGTCCTCTGACTCTTGCAATATTTGAGATTTTCCCAGGGCTTAGCTCACAGTATACATCTGTAGGCCCAAGTTGAGCCGTTAACCATTTAATTGAGGTAAATAAACTTTCAATCGTAGGCCTTTTTTGTTTTCTGTTTTTTTTTTTTTTTTTTTTTCCAGTTTTTATTACTTTCATACCCAAAGGTATTCTGTTGTGATTGTATTTCCTGATATAACGTGAGCAGGGGTGAATGTCTTGTTTGTAATCCAGGTTTTGCATCTGATATTAATACGACAAGCTGACAGGACAACAGGGTGGCTCCCAGCTGCTTCATGCCATAAAGAATATACTACAGAGTCATGAATTAGGAGCCAAGCTAATCCTCCTTTAAAGCTTTGATCAAAGAAAAAGAGACTTGTTGAGCACAGCTGCCAAGCCAGATACCTTTTTCTCTCACCATCCAGCTCTGTTTCAATTCATCTTGCCCTAAGAGGCGTGGACGTTACAAGACTGCCAGAGCAATTGCCCCAAAATAATTTCCCATTCTACATTAGTAAAATAGCCATGAAGCAGAGGGACATCATCAATTTCTTCAGGGCAATAATAACAAAGAGGTTAGGAGCTCACAGTCTTCTGCTGACTCTTACACTTCATACCATGTTAAAGATTCCCCACAAATCCACTCATTTATATTTCATTTCCAAAGCCAATTTACAGAAACCAGACAGTCCCTGGGTGTATTGCAGACCCTCTATATAAGGGGTACGTAACTGCCTGGGTTGATTAAAAAAAGGCTCTGTCCACTGGTTTACCACTCTATCTAAACATACAGCGTGTTGAACTGGATTCAATAAAGTGACCTAACCAATTTATGTCATTTCAGTTTGATTATATAACACCAATTACACACAAATGTCATCTCAGTGCATTTTACAATAATAACAGATCGAATTTATATCAAGTGATGTTGGACGTAAAGTAAAAATTGGTTTTCAAATCCACTACAGTAAAAATATTTAATAGGAATCATGTAAAGGTATTTATAAGACAAACAGATCTGAATTTTAAAACACGGACAAATTTTCTTATGTCATGTAAATTAATAGAAATGAATGCAGATTGTATCACGCTGTTTTCTCTACAACAGTCCATCATTCTGAGCAACTATCTGGCAACAGTGGAGTACTTTCTCAGAGATAGATAAACAGAAAAAAACATTTAAAGTTAATGGCACCAGTGGCTTTGCCAATTACTGGAGGCACTGAGCTTGGAGCACCTTTGGTTGGAAAGAGTGCATAGTGTTTATATCAATAATAGCTCCCGCAGTAGCTTTAGACTGGTCAAATATAGAGCTAAAGACAGAAGCACTAGTAGTAGCCTACTGCTTATTATAGACAGGGAAATTTGAGGACTAAACAAAAGTCAATGGCAGCAATAGCTCTATCTATGAAAGGGGAGAGATATAATCAAACCCAGACTCATGATCCAGGAGTACCTCCAGTACAAAATAGTACTAAGAGTTGGTGTAAAAAAAAAACCATCTTGAACCATAGCTGACAGAGAAACAGATGAACACAGTGACACTGAGCAGAGTACTTTCTATGCAAAACCATTGGCACTTTGTTTACTTTCTATGAGAAAAGTCTATAAATAGAGCCAAACCCAGTTCAAAGAAGAGGTACAGCTGAACACAGAAAAACTGATCCAAATATATTTCTAAGTGAAAAGGAGTTAATGGCAATAATAGCTCTATAAAATGTTTGTCCAGAGAATAACCAAAGTAAAAATAGGAGCACCGAGCCAACAGTACTTTTCATCAGAAAGAAAATAAAGGGAGTAAACAAAGACAATGGCAGCAGATGCACTGACCATGACCCTGCAGAGGACAGAGATAAAGCTACACAAATAAAGGCTAGAACCACAAGTGTGTTGTAAGGAAACACAAAGCTGACAGCTGTAATTAAGTATTCACTAACTCCATTATGGGATGCATAATATTTTTCAACTTGCAAATAAGTTAGAAATGCCAGAATAAGCAAACAGTCTCCACCTCTTGTTCTCTTTCGTTCAGCTCCTGCATGCCAAGCATTAGTCATTTAGACTGCAGGCCTTGACCAGAAGTTTGGAATCTGGCCCAAAACAAATAAAGCATCAACCTAGATCAATATTAAACCTGATGGTTTTACAATATATCATATTCTAGCTGTAGACTGGGGAGCTGCCAGATATAATGCATAACCACACAGTAAATAAAGCTAAAGCATGTTTTCCTTAATGCACAAACTCGGTTAGCATAAGAAGATAAAATGCAAAAAGGATGAAGCTCTGCTTTGAGTTATTGTTTTCAGATAGAAAAAAAACTACCGAGTTTTGCCTGCACTAAACTGCAATGATTTTGGAGTAAGACAAAAATGCCCTGAGGAAAACAACACTACGACTATATCCTATAACATTTCTCCATACCTGACCCTGTTCTCTCAGTGTTAATGCTTGTTAATAGTAAAAGTCTCTTACCTACACCTTCAAGTTAATTAAAAGTCATCAACAAATGAAGGTCTAAAGTTTTAACCTTCTTACATTTTGAGAAGCATGAAAAGCAGCTGCAGTTTAAGTGAAAATTAACCTTCCACTGTCCAAATCCCTCCAAAGAAAGTAGCATACATAAAGGGTGATGACACTTGCCTGTACTCTCTTTGTTTCCACTTGCAGGAGGTTTTTTAAAATGGAGAAACACACACTATCACATGAAAAGCAATATCAAAACTCTGTGGACTGACCTAAGCTCTTGAATTCTAGCAAATACTGATCTTATAAAAAATACAATCTTGGTCAGTTAGGTCCATTCATTCTTTATTTTTTCACACCCACTAAATCCTGCAGGGTCGCCTCAGGCTGGTTAGTCTGTGGTCGATAGGTGAAAAGAAGTATACAAAGCAGGGTGGCCTATTTAGTCTGAATTATACTTTTCAAACAAAGTAAATAATAATCAGCAATCTATAAGAAAATGAATCAAAAAAAATATTTTGAAACTAAATGGAGTACTATTGGGTTATAATTCTGGCCATCATCAAGTCTACTGAATATTTTCTCAGGGCTATAAATAACAGCTTGTTTCACCATCAGACTGAGTGAAAAATAAGGGAGTGCAACAATATCTTTTTTATATTTTTTAAGTACTATATATTTATTCAGAGCAGTATCAGCCCGGAATCACATCCAGTTAGACCAACACGTGTGGGATTTTACAGCTTACATATGAGCAACCCGTTTGACCAGCCATTACTCTGAATCTCTGAGGGGCAGTCATCAATATGTCAGTGGTAGACTTTTCTCCCTCTCCCTTCATTCTACCTTAAGATGCAGCGTGAATTCAAAGTACACAGCAGCAGGACACACCTAGAAATCCCTACTAATGGGAATTGAGTAAGAGCATCAGTCAGATGATGAGTTCTGCTCAAGAGCAAAGCTGTTAGGTGCCATTTATAACTATTATTCGCTCAAAACCTTCCTCATAGTTCATAAAATCCTTGAAAACAGTAATTTGTCTGAACATGTATTGAATAGTTATTAACAATTTGCTAAAGGCAATGGACTGAGAAATGCCTCAACATTCAATTAATCTATAAATGTGAACTTAAAGTAATTGTTAAAGGAGAATCAGCATAATGGGTCAAAATTATAATAGTAACAACCAAAGAAATGTATAGGATAAAGGAAGAATTGTCCAAATTTGTAATAAGTTTGGTAAACGGGTCGAATAAAGATGGGTATGTAAGCATAAATGTCTAAACAGCAACAATAATATTTAGATCAGGCAGTTGCAGAATTGTCTGACAGTCGGTCCTTCTAAAGAGCTTAGGTCACCAAAGGATGTTTCATACAGGAAATCAGACAGTAACAGTCTAAAAAGATCTTGTGACACAGGATTTTTCAGCATGAAAATGAATGAACTCCTGCCCTTAGTGCCCACACAGGATGTGCCACTCTAGTGGCAGAGATGTTAAATCTCTCAGAATGCTTGGATATGCAAAAAAAAAGAATAATTTTCAAGATTGTCCTCTCATGTTCAGGGATAGGATACCAATTACAAGTTTTGCTCATATCGTGCTGCCATGATTCAATACATACTTAACAGAAATTAGGAATCATTAAACATTTCAATCATTTTTATTACGTAATAAAACCTCCAAAAAAGTCACAATTGGATTTCTTTATCTGCTTTACTCAACATTTTCTGTGTCAAAACATAAAGAATGACTCAGAGTACTTCGGCCAAAAAGTTAAGTTCAATTCCTCAATAAGTATAATTCAACAATGTTAACGTTTTTAAAATGCTTCTTAGTTTAACAGAAGCAAAAGTCAACTTCTTACGTGTATCTAAATGTAATTATATTATTAAAAAATTGAAAACTTTACCAACAATTATAGAAGCAAAAAAACACTGCTGTCGTCTTTAGTTGAAAATCCACGAGCTAAAGCCAGTGAAGATTTTCTGACGAGGTGACAACAGCTTAGTTCTAAAAAAACTGAGTAAAGGATACAGCTATTGTAATTTAACCCACTCATCGACGGAATACAAAGTGAATGTGTCAGTCAAAAAGAGGCTGCTGTCTCCAGCTCTATTGCCTAATTTACTCAGCATGGAACAAGTGTAAATAAACCTAACAATTTACTGAAGAAAAAGATAATACAATCAAATGCTCAAACGTAAAGACAAACTGAATGTATTTATCTTCAGACACACAACTGTGAAGGTAGACCTCTGTGGTCAACAAGACAAGTTAACTTTAATATTAGTCTCCTAAAAGAATACAAATGTAAAGAATGTTATTTTATTATTCATATATTATGTTATTCATTTTCTTATTTAAGACAAAAATGTCAAAACTTTAATGCAGGTTTAAATGGTCAAAAGTCAAAACTAAATAATGTTAAGTCAATCAAAAACTAACTGCAGGATCAGACCAGCTTTGAATGTCAAGAGTCCACTGCTGAAAAGATTAAGTAACAAATAAGAAGGGGTGACTAATTAACCAGCCAATCATCAAAACCAGACAGTTTTTCTTTAATTGGCCTACCAGAGGGAACATATTGGGAAATCTAAAATATGCATCCTAACTGAAAACAGCTGCATGCCTTTAATTTGTAAATACATTAACAACAAGAAACAGAATTTCTTCTGAACTTAGTCCCACAGTAATGAAAGTCATTCACAAGAATGATGAATCATCATCAGCAGAGGAAGTAGAACAGCTACAGAGTCTTTGCAGGGACAACAACGTGGTGCAAAAACTAACAATAAAAGGAGATAATCGACTTCTAGAGACCTGAGCTCTCAACCCTCATTATCAGTTACCATAAAGGAGAAGAAGCTGAAAACATGGGGTTTAAAGAACTGCAGATCTTTTGACGACCCCATTAAAGATTATGAAAATATTAGAATGCCACAACCCATCTCAATATCCTTGTTGACCAAAACCCTTCTTTTGTACCACATTTTTGGACACTGCTTCCAAAAATGATGAATGATGTACCGTGTCAAAGCTCAAACCATCTAAAAGTGCCATTTTGAATGTGATGGTTAGTTCAACATACTCCAGTAGCTTCCACAGTCACCAGATTCTGATGTAACACATAACCACTGGGATGTAAAGGAAAGGGCAATGCATCATGGATGTGCAGCCAACATGTATGCATCAGTGTTGTACTGTCATGTTTTCCATGAGAGCAATCTATCAAACAGGTCTTTGAATTTTTCCCCGATTAGGACTTGATATATAAAGTGATTGCTGTGTACACTTGTTACATTTATTAGAAATATATGTGTTGCTGTTATTATCATAAGACAGAATGGTGGCATAACACAGAACTGACAATGAGTGACTGGATGGTTTGGGGCTGTAAGCTTGGTGCTGTTTGTTCTTGTTCTTGCTCTCTGGAGAACTTTATTGCTGTAGAGCTCCCACCATCTCCATCTGATGGATCTGCTGCTGCTGCCTGCCTCTCACACTTCCCCATGCAGTGTTGCGGTGCTTGTTTGCGTTGATCACGTTTCACATTAGAAAGGGGAACCTGAACAAAAAGGGCTCCTCCTACTCCACCTTTTAAACCCTCCTGCACCAGTCTCACCTCCTTAACCTCCTCCTCTACCGGTCCCCAGTAGCAGCAGGTGTTATTGTTGTACAACCTGAAGATTTAGGTGGTAATTAGTAGCACCTCCCTGACCGGAGGGGGGGGGGAGCGGACGAGAGACGAGTGCGTTATTAGCAGCCGTGGGGAGAGGGGGAATCACGCCTCAAAAACACGTGGGAGAGATTACTGAAATATTCCTCCTTTGTACCCGTCTGTATCCCTCTCGATGCGGCAATGTTATCTCCTTATAAGCAGAAAGAAGCAGCTGATTTATTTGCCTTTCTTCTTTTTGTTTTTTTTTTTTTTTTTTTTTTTTTTTTTTTTTTTTTTTTTTTTTTGCAAGATGCTGCAGAGCGTGGAAGATAATAACCTATTTAGAGCCAGGTTTTCTTATTTGCAGCTCAAGGCTTTGACCTTGTGGTATGTTGCCCTAAATGTCCACAACATTAAATAAGCACGCCAATTCAACCAGTGCATACTTACAAATTCACGCAAGACCAAAGTGGAGGTGCTTACGAGCGGGTTCAAAATTGATTGGCTTAGTAAAGAAGCGAAAAAGCGGGATCCGTATTACAGATAAGCATCCTCCAAGGAGGCAATTAACGGCACTGATATTACATAATGACAGCCCACACTTTTCAGCAACATCCCATGTCCGTGCAGAAAGGATGAGGCTTCACAGTACGAGCCACATTATAAAGGGGAGGATGTGTGACAGAGCCTTCCCACCTTTTTTTAGTGTCACCTCCAGCAGAGGAGGCGCGTTAAGAAATGAAACACCTTGAAACTGTCAGTATGCTTTCCCAACACAGTGGCAGTTCTTGACAGGATCTTCTTACCTTTGCTGTTGTCTTCTTCCCTGTTCAGATACATGGCTGTGTGACTTCACTCCCGACCGAATGCAATGGCGTTTTGTCTCAGTTGCCTGTTAATATTACTCCTGTTTTTTTTAATTTATTTCTTGTGCCGCGAACTCTGCCGCTGGTTTGTAGTAGTAGGTGTTTATTGTTTTGCTGCTGTTCGGCTGCCTCTCCTCTCCTCCTTGTGGATAGGTAGGCTAACCAGTCCGAGACTCTCACTATACTCCCTCTCTCACTCCTCTTCTCTTCTCTACTCTCTCCCTGCCTCCTTCTCTCTCCGCGCTGTGACTTAGAGGACAAAATGGGAGAGTGACTTTTGCAGCTGCGTAAAGTCTCCAGCGCTTGCTTGCTCTGCTGCTGCATGTAAATTGTTGGATCCTCATGTTGGGCATCATCTTTAATTCATACCTGCATCCTTGCTGATTAGCTTTAGAATTGATTAGAAATCTTGTTCCTTTGCGCTATAAAGAACATTTCATATAAGTCAAATTATAAAAAGCAGTTGCTTTTCTTGATGTGGACCACCACCCAGGGCTCCATGACCTGTGGGCGGTAGGGGTGTTTTTTGTGTCAGTTTCCAATTGACTACTGGCATACCTATGTCCATTCACATTTAACATTTGTTTCTTTATTCTTTCTGGTGAAATTGCATGATCCTACAGTTGGGAATGCAATGCAAAATTTCTGATATTTTTTAACAGCCATCCAGAAATTTTGCAGAAATGTATTTCATTCACATGAGTTGGATAAAAAAAAAGCACCAAGGCTCTGGAATGATCTCCCACTCTTGTTACATCTGTGGATGCTTTTAAGTGGAAACTCGCATTATCCCTTTTCAAAAGTCTTTTAATCCAACTGTGTCAGGTGTTTTTTTATGACTTTACATAAACATTGTTGTTTAATTACAGACAGACATACCTCCAGTACCAATGAATACAGTTGAAAAACTCTACAACTAGAAATGTTAAGTCACCTTATTAAAACTGTCACTGAACAAAAACCTAAATGTTTTACAGTTTTAACAAATGTTAAATTGTATTTACAAGAACCCTTCAAAACACTCAAGGTCAGCATGCAAATGGAAACTGAAAAATTGAAAGCACAAACCAGGCTAAAAACATCAAATAAGATGGAATTTTCTAGTCACAAAAATATTCCTGAACAGGTGGATCTTAATTCTGGATTAGAATTGAGGAAATGTTTCAATTATTTCCAATGTCTGGTGGGAGATACTTGGGACTGTTTGGATCTTATTGGGAGAGGAGGGTTGAAGGAGATCAAAAAGAAGAGAAGACGAGACTGCAAGAAAGAATTAAATGGGAGGGATCAAGACTATTAATATTGCATAGCTTAAAAATGTACACCAGGTGATGATGTGAGAGGTGAAAGATTGGGAGCTATCAAAGATTACACCGAGACTCTTTATCTGAGGTTAGGGGATGACTGTAGAGCTGTTAAAGGAGAGGTAAAACTCAGTTTTGCTAAATACTGATTGGGGCCCTAAAAGAGATTGCATAGTTTTATTACGATTTAGTTTTAGGAAATTTGAAGTGAAAAAAGTCTTTATTTCAGATAAACAGGAGGTGAGAGAAAAGGTTGGAGGTAAATAATTGAAATTACAGAATTGATAGATCTTAAAAATGTATATTACATTCACTATTATATAACACATATTACCAAGGGGAGTATGGTATATTATGAAGAGTAGGAGTCCAAGGACACAGCCCTGAGACACACCAGCTGAAGGACTTCAGCTGAAAGCGAGAGGGGCCAAAATGTTGCAGTAAAAAACTGTCAACGAGGGAGTTGAGCAATACAAAGAAAGGATAATCTATTAAGGAGAATAGCTTTAGAGAAATTGTATCAAGGGTCAGATTTAGGAAGATAATAAGGAAGAGTAAACTGGAGTACCTTTTTTTTTTTTTACTGTGTATCGGAGATGCACGGTGTGATGGTCTTAGCCAAAATTTCCTGTGTCCTCGGTGCCAGCAATGCTTTGTCCCTCACAGAAGGTACATTAGAAATAGGGTGGAGAATGCTGTACTTTATAGGAGTGATAAATGCCTCACACATTCTTCTAAAATCAATAATGGAAAGAAAATCCAATAAAAATACATTCAAACCAACCCCTTTAAGGCATTTCCATGTCCATGAGCCTCATCAACATGATCATTAGAAAAACTTAGCAATTAAGGATTTCAAAAATACACTGGACATGTGAACTAGGAATGCACAGTCTATGGAAAGAGGAGGCCTAAATCACCTTGAGGAAAGTAGTATGTTTTCTGCATAAAGTTTCCCTATCTACAATTTAAAGCTCTGTTAAAAGTCAACCTTTAACAGCTTCATTTCAAGGTTTTAGCTCTGGTATATTCACACAAATTCTTGTTAACTCAACTTAGAAAATGTGTGTTGTGCTTCACACAGCTGCCACAAAGCGTTTTATAGTCATTAGGTTTAACCTCATGAATCACTCAATGATGCCTTTCACTCTTGAAAATCCACATCAAAACAAATAAAGAAGTAACCTGTTATTTATTTTTCCAATGGTCCTCTTCACCAACAAAACAACATCCTTGACAATTTTAAGGGTAGTTATACAACTTTTTAGGAGTGTATTGTTTTTAGTTTGGTTTTCTTCTTTTTTTGAAGGAACACATTTACAGACCACTTCAGTCAGATCACATTGACAGTCCAGCACCATGGACAGCACCCCATAAGTCAGAATCAACCTAGAAATGATGTTTTGCAATGTAAAGATGTGTTTATGCATACATTCAGTCTTTATAACCATTTCAAGCAAATTTAAGACATATATCTTCTCTTCATTTGATATGTAAACACACACTTTACCTAGAATCTAATTTTCTTAAGCTTTGCAGGAACTCCGTCTTACTTTTATGTTTGGATTAATATCATGGTTAGATTTTTTTATCAGTTTGGTTTTATGATTCTTAAGCTGTTTTAACCTTTTAAAGAATGGACAACATTTGATTTTTTTTCTATCTTTTACAGTCTTTACAAACATCATGGCCTTCTAAGTTTATTGTAAACTCCCTACATTCAAGGTAAACAGAGTCTCACCAATGGATTTATTTCTCGGCAATACCTAAGACATGGTTTCATTCTGTTTAAATTAAAAAACTCTGGAAGAATACCGTGGAGCTCCATGAAGCTTGTTCCTCCTTCAGTATATTTTCAAGATTCTAAAATTTGTTGCACTTATCTGTACAAAAAACATTTATATGCAAGAAAAAAACACTGTGGGAATATCCAGCCAACACAATCCTAACAGAAGAGATGTGTTCTGCATCTCAGGGATGAAAACAAAAAAAAAAACCTTGTGAAGATGCTGGTAAGCAAGTTTGTTTATAAACATACCATGTATGGGCTGAAGACCATCTGAGAAGAAGTCCCTACTTGAAAAG
>JAUZNJ010118810.1:0-19325 GCA_034780135.1 Jordanella pulchra | reverse complement strand
CATCCATCCATCCATCCATCCATCCATCCATCCATCCATCCATCCATCCATCCATCCATCCATCCATCCATCATTTACTAGTTTCATTTCTGTTGCTCTCATATAAAAGTTACTGAAATTCTCTACAGTTTTTACTATTACTACTGTATATATTAGCAAGAAGGGTTGTTAGCATCACAAGTCACCATGTGTATTCATAAAGACTGTAGGTTCAAACAGTCCAATGACAGAAGTTTAGCACAAAAAGGTTAAAATAGAGCTCCCATTCTTTACTTGGTTTTGTGTTCCTGTTATCTGGTGCTTTCTCGTATCCTCAGAATGAATCAGAGACATGTATTAATGTGTCAAAAAAGAGATTATTTGGACTCCTATGTCTCAGTTCTTTTAATCACTTCAATTGAAAAGGTTATTTATACAGAATTTATCTCATATCATTTCCTCTCGACTCCTTAAGAGCATCAAAACCAACAAGTGTTGTTGTTACCACCATCTGGAAGAGCGAAGGATTAAATGATTGTACTTTCTTACCAGCTTTTTTAAAAAAATCAATGCTAATATTATCACATTTTTAGTGAATTACTGCTTTAGAAACATCATGCTTCTCATGACATTCAAGGAACTGAATAGTTTTATTGCAGAACCCACAGACAACACATCACGTTTGATGTTGCATCCAACCTTGTGATCAAGGTACCAAAAAAAGGTTATTTGGTGCTAATTACTCCCAGCATGTACTTTACACATCATTTAATGAGTTAGACTGGAGGCGTGGCCATCGGCTGTGACTTGCTCCTCCAGTTATCCTACATGAACCATGCAACCCCCCCCCCCCCAAACCCCCGTCATGGGCACCTAGTCCCCCTCTGTATCCAAATCCCTGCAAGAGCTTCAGTGAAGCAGAGACAAGGCCCCAGTGAGGCAGTATCTCTGTAGCATCTCCGTACATCAAAGAAGGAGGGGCTTCGGCTGTTGGTTGGGGGGAGGTATGCTGAGAGCTCACTCTCATAATTTCAATAATTAACAGTTGCAGATTTAATTGGAAGGGAAGCCATTAACAGAAGGAACACTGTGGTGGCACGTGCCGATGAAACCTTTTGCTGCAAGAAGCTTTTGTCTCCTCTGACAGTGCCTTGGCTGTGGTTGGTGTGCGCTGACACAACACAGCAAAACACAAACCGAGCTGAGGGTTCAGACTGTGGGCTTGTCAGGACTCAGACTGGAGGCAGATAATTAGGTGCCAGGTTAATGAGACCACAAGTTCTTGATGGCATTTGCTAACTGTATGTGGGCAATTAATGGTTTTGTTTTTGTTTTTCTATGGCACGGTTGTTTGGAAAAGACACGCCATGCAAAAGTTACTATCTCACATTTTTTCATGTCAGAAGTACAATGTACTTTAACTGGCTTTATGCAAAAGATCACAACAATTTAATGTATAGCTGAGAAGTTGAGATAAAAAAAAATGATGTTTCACAGCCGCTTTGACAGTTGAAAATCTGAAAAGCCCGCCCTGAATCAACGTTTAAGGATGTCCTTTTTTGATGATAAACCTTTCAGGGTATGAGTGAAGGTCTTAAATATTTTTCTTTGTCTTGATTATCCCTGCATCCAATTTCCGTGTTGGATGCAGAAAAACATCCAAAGAAGAATGACTCCACAACTACAATGTTTTAACTGTGGGGATTGGGTCTGTTGTCTTTACCACCACAAAAAAAAAACCTTCACCTTTGGTGAATTCGAAACAGACTACTTTCTTGGTGGCAAACTGCAAACAGGATTTGTTATGGTGTTTTTCCATAACGGTGTTTTATAAGCTGTTTTGTTGACAGTGCTTCTTTTTTTATATGAAGCGATTTATTCAAAAAAGTCCTCAAACAAATCAGGCCTTCAGAGAACGGCTGCATTTATTTGGGTTGTAACTACACAAAGGTGTAGCATTGTCATAAAAATGCTAAAAGGTGAGAGTCATCTTGTTTCTTTGTGTAGCACTATGTTACATAAAATACCAATAAAATACACAGGAATCTGTGGTTATAATGTGAAGGGCTGTGCACACCTTTGTAGGCTCCTGTATTGCATTACTGACCTCGGGCCTGAACGCAGTGTTGGATGGAGAAAGAATCAGCTCCGTTCACAGTGTGGTGAGTGGTTAACTCAAAACAATACATACTATACGGAGCGGTAAAAAACTAATCTGAGTTCACTTACGGCTACTGGGCTGCATGACCTTTTCAGAGTGTATTGCCTCATGTTGTCAGCACTAATGTTAAAAACTCCAAGTATGTCAAGCAAACATTGAGGCTGCAGGTCAGGCGCAGGATGTTGTCGCCACAAAACCCATCACAAGAAAGAAACAAAACCTTGTGCTTGCAAGAGTTCAAATATTTTATCACATTATATTTGGTCATGTATTTATGAAAGCCACCAGCTCTCTTTAAAAAAGCCTGACTTTCGTTCTGGGGGATTTATTGACAACAAATCCACAGAGAGGTCTTTAGACACCTTCTTCTTTAGCCCCAACCACCCCGCGCCTTCTGTTTTGGAGTCAGTTGTTCTCCAGCCTGTGGTGGCCAATTAGAGTGCAATAAGATAAATGGTTGCCTACATCTTTGATGTCCATCTTTTTAATAAGCTTTGGTTAAGATGACATCTGCGTGGAAGAGTTCAATATCTTCACAGTGGGATAGAAAAGAGGTTTATTCTAAAATGAAATATCATGTAAATATTGCTGGAGTTTGAGGCCGGGTGGGGTGGATCATCAGCTCTCTGGTGCTGGCATTCATTATCTTCCACTGCAGTTTCGCAGATTAGTCAGCGAAAGATGAGTTTTAGAGCTTTGTGAAATCGCTGCTTCTTTTTTTATACCACTGAATCTGCCTCGGCATTAACAGAAAAAAGGGGTTTTTCACAAGGGTGGTTGTGGAATCTGAAGAATGCTTTACTGGCTTTTATAAAAATGTTACACATAGGAGATTTAATTTCTCCTACAAATGTTAACTAACGGAGCACAAAGGCAGCTGCAAAAAGGTATGCCTTAACAATATCTAAAATTGCGTTGTAATAAAACGTACAATTCTGTATCAAGAGAAAGTGGAAGAAAAGAGCATATATCTAACCTAGCCTGCGGACGTGCTCCTTTATGTGTGTGTGTAACTCATTCAGGAATAATGTAAATGTCTGGAGAGTCTTAAGACCGAGCAGGCCCGTATAAAAGCACCCTGTTTCAGGCTAGTAAAACAAGTCAATAAATATAGTGGAGGAGCCCGTGCTGTCTGCTGCACTCTGTTGAATGAAAACAGAGGTGAACTGCTTATTGTCAATCTGGCACCTGTAGTTGACAGGAGCATTATGGGCACTCATACATTCTGACTATCACTCGTCACAAGCTATATCTGTCAACATTACACTCAAGTGCATTTTAGATGTAAAACAACCTCTCTTCGAAAGGGCTATTTATGGCTTCATGTGGTCAGCTTGTAAATGAAGTTAGTACCTCACACAGTAGAAGGTAACCACACTTCCAAAATACTTTGCTTTCTCACCCAATTTATCATCTATTATTATTTTGTTTCTCTTTTTGGATTCTCCTAAACAGAACAAACAGAAATACTACATGCTAAGACTCCATAGGTTCCCGCCTACTGTTAAAGAAGGCAGAGCCAAATTGGAGGAATGACAGACTCAGATAAAATGGAAATAGGCAAACAGAAACCAAAATGAGGAGGTAGGAACATGACACAGGACTTTTAAGATTTATTCTGCAAATCATAATCAGAAAGATAAGCATACATTTGTATTCAAGTCTTTTAACTGTGATACCCTTAAATAAAATCCCGAATACCATTTAAAAGTCACTCAGTAGCAAGGCTGCATGAAATGTATATCACAATACATTTCTTTATTTCGGTCGATAAGATATAATTTCGATATCGATGTGGAAAAAATAAGAGCCTTAGAAAGAAAGCCAACGCTGCTCACAGTACATCTCTATAAAAATGGAGGAAAAATATTTTGCAATGTTTATAAAAATCCTCCAAACTAACAATTAGGAAATATTAGCTTTGAACAATCAAAAACACATAAAACTACATGAAAACCTGGGAATTCAGTAGGTGAAAAATGCTGCATTTATAGACTGTGATGGATATTGAAATATCAGAAATGTGTGTAAAAAATCTTTCACCAATATTTAATTAAACCACCTAGCAATATATATTGATATTAATATACTGTCCAGCACAGTAGATTGGTAGAGTCACTGTGCGCCTTCTAATTTTATAATACGTCATCTCTACATGTTGAATGAATGCTTGTGTATGGATTTATAAGGAGGAAGAAGAGAGACAAATTCCCTGAAAGAACCTGTTAGAGACAGCAAAGGACTGAAAACTGGGGCACGGATTCATCTTTGAGCAAAACAACATAGTGCTGATACCCCCAAATAAAATCTAGTTTAATCAATTATTTAACAAGGCTTCCGCCCAAAGAATACCTTGTCAGATTCTCCAAAAAGGAACAAAGAAATACTAAATGCTAAAACTTAGTAGGTTGCAGCATACTTCTGGTAGGAGACAGAGCCAAATGGGAAGCCAATGACACAGACACGCACTAAATGGAAACACCATTAGGAAGGCAAACACTTCAATGGGATAGCAGCTACCTGATTACAGGAAGGAAGGAAGCACGACCACAGCTCTTCTTTTTTCATACTGTGTCAACACTTTGGGAAAGCAAATATTTCAGTGACTACCCTCCCTGTGCTTTAATCCATATGGTGTGTTCTGTTTGTCAACTCAGATGTTCCACTACCATGATGGGTTTCCAGAAAAGGAGCAGCTCTGAGCTGTACAATGAACACACAGAGGTCACACACCGTATCACAACGGGGCCAGTGTCAATCCTTTATTAAATTACCCAGCTATCTTATTTTCTGTCACCACACTGATATTAAGGTTATCTTTTTCATTTATGCAGCGGATTTCCAGGGGATTATGCATTAAAGATTAAGGGTATATATATATATATATATATAAATATATATTTATACCTAACACCTCAGCAGAACAGAATGCAATACCTCAGACAGTGCATGGCTGATGTGTGTAAAGGAGAAAGGACGTGTTGTGAAACAAATCTTTAGCAGCCACAACCGGACAGGGTTTTTTTCTCCTCAGACAATACAAGCTGTGACTATTCAGAACGTTTCAACCCTAAAATACTGTGGTAAGCAATACAAATCCCTTGGACAAAATGAAATGTATTAAACATGTGGATTTCATAAATCTCCCTTACCTCGGTCTGGGTCAGAGTTATATTCACTGTTGAGCTCAGCAGGCATTTTTCCCTCAGCATTGTTGCCGAGAGTTGCAAGTGCTCCAAGTGGTTTCAAAATGAATGTCAGCAAAAGCAGCGCGTGTACAGAAAACGGCACATCCTCATGTTAAAATGCTCTGGATCACATTCCCTCTGCTACTTTATTAGAGTATTACCGGGATGTGTGGATTCAATGGCCTGCCAAGGAAATATTACTTCTGCAACAGTGAGGCAAGGCCTTCCTTTTAGATGTAAAACACCAACGTTATTAGCTTTGGATAATTCTTCAGCATCATTCACCACATTCTGGAGAAATTTCAGATGAGAGCAAAGCACTATTAAACAGCCAACTGGGATCCCTTTAACCTTGAATAGCTCACCAAAGGTAGTGACAGCCTAGGGCTATAGGGGGACTGACTACCACAACTCCCAGAGCCATGCTGTTCCACAGTGGGGGCCCGCTCTGGCCAGATTGCCAGAAAAGCCGACAGAGGTAGTGCTACAGAATTAGCAGGGGCTAATCACTCATCTGCTGCCACATTTATTGAAACAGCTCTATTATCTCCTTAGATCTCAGGACATTTGAGTTCTGGTAGCCTCATTGAGGAAAAAATTTCATTTACATGGCACTTCACAAAAGTATTCATACCCTCTTGATATTTTTCACATGTTGTGATATTACCACCTCTCACTTGACTGCCATCATTATGTTTCAGCATTTGTGTTTGGTGTTTAAGGGCTAAATAAATGAATGAATTAATTAATTAATTAATTAAAAAATGTACGCAACCAATTTTTTAAAACAATTTAGAAAATAACCATTAGCAACCAGCCAAAGCAAGACCACAATCAGAAAATCTTTATAATAACCCAAGGACACAAATTACATGTCCAAACTAAGTAGATGGAAGTACAATTTATTAAATTTATGCTCACACTCTTATTCTCTTTGAACAGATTAAATAAAAAACACAAAAAGCCACCCACATGGAATGATGCTGTCACTTACTTAACTGTAGCCGTATTTCCATCCAAATTTCATTCGAATTTTTAGCTAACTTTTAGTATGTCGAACAAAAGAACATGAAAAATAGACACATTTCCACCCAATGAGGCGAGTTACCCAGGAAATGCAGTGTTGTCACACATTTAGGTCACGCTCGGCTGTGATAAACACCAAACAGATTTAGCAAATTAGCTCGGACCACAGATCAGAAATGGAAAGAGGTTTTAATAAAGGTGCTGCTCGGGAAAGTCTTAAATAATTTGTCATGTCAGCTACTATCAGTGATGTTACATGCCATCCAGAGACATAGAGAGAGAAATGCTAAACAGTTTTGCGAAAAATCAAAATTAGAATTACTTTTAACCAATATTGTGATTTTATTTTTTATATATATATATATATATCGTTTGTGCAAATCTTCATAAAAATCTTGTATCCTTTTCTTCCACTTCCCAATGTTGGTATAGTGTATCTATCACAAAAAAACAACATCTATCAAGCTAACCTGATGTACGTATGTGGTTGCAACAAAGCAGTGCGTGTTTACCTTGTGGGTGTCGGAGCACCAGCAGGATGCTTGTTCTTTCTAATTATTTAGCAGCACTCATGGATAAAATACGATCATCAAAGATAAGGCAAAGAAAGGAGTAATTGCCACCGTGCTATGGATATGCTAATAAATGTAAGACTTGGGAACAGTGCTCACAATGGATACACAATCAAATGCTCTCGCTCTAGTATTTTGATTTGCCTCCAACTAAAAAGCTAGTAAACAAAGCATGAATGATGCATGAATGTCACACAAGGCCCTGCTTCGTGTGGGGGAACCATTCAAACAAAGATGAATAAGAATGGAAGATAAATTAGTGAGTGAAAAGTATATTCTTCCCCCCGAGCTTGTGCTGCAGATGAAGCAAAACAAATAATGAAGCCTACAACCTATGAGTCACTTCAGCCCTATTGTACACTTCAATCATTTCAGTGACAGCTGACGATTTCCTCATCATCACACAAAGACAGATTAAAAAGTTGTCAAATTAAATATTAAAGAGGGTCTGCGGGCAGTTGTGAATTATTAAAGGAATAACACAGATTGGAGATGAAATGAGGCACCTATATGCATATTTTATGCCACCAGGACCAAATGCATATATTTTCCTCTCGGCCACCTACTTTGTAATAAAGAATAGCAAGTGCATATATGTGCTAACGCAGCGCAGTGGAAATGATGTGAGAGAGGAATCGGTTTTACATAATGATGTCAAAAGTAATATTACTCTGCATGGTCGTGGAGGATAAAGATAAGATTTTATTTCTCTGTGAAATAATATTTTGCAAATGGCTTCCTTATTTCCTTAAAGAATATAGAGGCCCCCTTTGTGCACATCGTGGAATGTGGCTTCTGCCGAATGAGGCGAACATCTTATCTTTCAGCAGCAGAAAAAAAGATCTGTTGAATATACCCACGTGTGGTGCTGAATGCTGAATGTAAGAGCTTTGTCATCTCTTGAAATAAAGAGAAAGTGACAAGTGACAGTAAACGCTATCACATTTTCAGTAGAAGGAAGGTTTGAAGAGAGAACAAAGCCATAAAAAGTGCAGAGCAGAGAGAGGGTTGAATCTCTATAAAGAGCAGAGTGAGGGCTGCATTTCACTAAGTCAGCATCGATTGGAGTAAACAATGGTTGATCAATACGCACATAAAAGGCTCCTTCCAACAAAGACTTACATGAGGATTTCAAATATCATGCTCCTCGGAGAATGTTCTCTGAAAGCCTGTTGAATTAGCAGCACTGCACCTTTTTCCTCTATTTCTTTTAAATACATAATTTCTAGTTGGCGTGTCTGCACAGATACACTCCGGTGTCCATGCACACTTACTCATGCAATAAGCATCATTGTCACAGAGCCTTCCCTTCCAAATGGTTCAGCCTCCACCATCTGCAGGCGTTCCCAGACACACCGCTTTGAGTCTGCCATAATGATGCATGACTAAGTACAGTTAAAGTGTTGCAGTCTGTTGGCAAAAAGCAGTCAAGCACTTTGCTATAGTGTCACTACGGATAAACCATACAGCTGAAGGTTGACGATGGATAAAAGGCAGTGACAGGCCTGGTGATGCGACTCCCCGAGTGTGTGTGTGTGTGTGCGCATGTTTGTGTTTGTGAGTGTGGATTCACATGCGGATGAGAGGTTAGAAACCATGGCACAGCAGATTTGTATGTGTACTTAACAAGGATGTGAAATAGGGTTGGACACAGGGAAATAAAATGCTGTGCTGGAGTCTGCTGAAACTGGGACATGGTTTAAAAGTTATTCCCCCTACTAATAAAATCCCATTTTTCCCTTTTACTGCAGGGAAAATACAGTGTCTTGTGTTCTGCTAATATCCTACACAGTTGCATCTTAATGAATTACAAAGATTATAATTTTTCTCTTTTCTTCTTTTGTAGATTTCAATAATAGTTGAATCCAAAATGCAAACACAAAACTTAATTGATTTTAATGGAAAGATTTTAGGTTTTGACTGACATGGTTATACCAGCAACTCAACAGACCATGCAAAAAAAGACAACAAAAAAACAATAACCCAAAAGCTGCAAATGAGATACTGAAGACAAGCCTAAAAAATGAGTCTAACTGTGTTCCTTGACAGTACTCTGAACATAACGTTTTAGTGTTTATTTTAAAGGTCTACCTATCACCAGGAATTATCTATTTGTTTTAATGTGACCCTGTGTGTTTCTTTAATCAATTAATATCAATATTCAGCATCTATGCTCATTTTTTAATTTCTTCTTGAATCCTTTAAAGTAAGAATTCAGAATATTCTAAATACAGACGGAGACAAAGAACTCTCCTTTTTTATGGTAGTCTGTTTGCCAAAGTCTTTTGTGTCAAAACGCTGCACAGACTTTGTTGCTGCCTTGCAGGGTTCACCACCGCACCTGCTTTCATGTAAATGATCGTGAATGTTATTTTCTAAAGAATGCATTTTAAAGAGAAATTCCCATTTCTTCCTCTGCATCCTGTCACAAACCCTTTTCTCTTCTATCTCCTCCCCTCTCTCTCTCCCCTCTCCCTCCCGCTGCAGCCGTAGACTGCATAATTGATGCAAATACTGTCACATGTGTCAGGAGTGGAGGCTCTTCTAGTTTACTTCTGTGCTACACTTTATCGGGGAACATTAAGTGGAAAAAGCAGCCTCATGCCAGGGGTGGAAAATCAGCTTGTCAGTGGTCTCATTCACACAGCCATTTCTTCTGGATTGTTTCATCAAGGTGATTGAGAACAAAAAAGTGCAGCAGCAAATTCCAGCTTATGTTAAGGGGCCTTGCCACATGCATTATTTATATTTGTTGCCCACCCTGGTCTCTCCATTCAGCCATCTGAATACATCATGTCCTAATTCTCAAATTTTTCTTTAGATTTCCTCCTATTTGTGCAAAATCCCGTTCTATATCAACCTCCCTCAACCATTAGGCTTGTAAAGCCTGCTTTTTTTATTTTTTTTCCCTGTGTGACACAGACCTGAAATTACAGATAGCTGCTTTGAAGGAGTGCTGGGGCAAGCTGTAATAGCTGTGGAGTGACGAGAGTGCAGTCAGAGACAGGAACAGGATTTCATTTACAACAACGATACAGGAGGAATTATGTAAAATGGTAACATTCCATGCCATTTAATGAGCCATATTCACTAATGTCTGAGTCTATGGTCTAGCAGTAATAAAATGTGCCGGCTGCCAAAGCTCTGCTGCTACACTGTTTCTGTCTATTTACAGCTCCGTGCGAAACAATGGTGCATAACAGAACAGGCAGACATGTGCAGTTTTTTTACTCTGTGCTGAATTCTACTCCTTCAGACAAAGCAAGGAGCTTGTTTGCTGTCCTTTCTCTTCTTCCTCCTCCCTTTTCCATCAAGTGCTCCCCCCTTTCTACATCTTTTTTTTTTATCAGCCCCCACTCTGTGCCACAGATTAAGAGACTTGATCTTGAAAACATCTGAAAAATTCAGCTCCACAAAGAGGTCAAACAAAGGCCAGGGGATAGCCTTACAGGTTCCCCTCCATTAGCAGATCTACGGAGGTGTCATCGAGGGGGGGGTCTGTGGTCAGCAAATATGCTTCAAAGAGAGAATATTGTGAGGTTCACTTACAGGTGAAACCAGATGTGTAGCTATGGTGAGTAAAAACACTGTCTGCCCTTAATGTCAGGTAAGATTGACAAAGCTGGATTTCTTTTCTAAATCAAACTAACATGATACCTTTTTCAATTCTATAAAGCCTAATTAAATCAGAAGTGTACACAAATTTAAATTACTATTCTTTTTACAATTTGGATAGAGCCCAGATGAACATGATTTTATGGCTTTGTAGGGTGAAAAGAAAGCGTTATCATCCACAAAGAAATAATTCACATAAGCTGAAAGGCCATTCAGATAGGAAGAAGCCATCGTTACAAAAGAAAAAAACAACATAAACAGCATCAAAGACTGTTAAGGTCAGAGACATGTGCTCTGGGGTGGGTATCAGTTTAAAGTTCAACAACCGATTCAAAGTATGGTCCGATCTCAAACTACTGCAAATTGCTATTATGAAACATTGTTTTAACTGTTACCTGAACTACAAACTTTGTAGTGACAATATACTGACGCTTTTATTAAATTAATATTCAACAGAAAATTAATAACGCAAGGGTATATATTGGTGGCTGTAAGAACGATGGAAAATCTTCAGGAATTAATATGAGAATCAATTTAGAACTGGAAGAACACGGTTTCTAACCCAGTTCTATTGGTTTTATTAAACAATAATTAGAGTTTTTATTAGCCATCCTGACCATTTTTAATGGGTGAGCTTAAAATACTAAAAGGAGCATCCATATTTTGAAGTATGTGGGTAGGAAAATCATATCAGGGAGGTGAAAGAGTTGGTGCAATTTACAGAGGAAAGAACATCATTGGGGAAATATTTTAACAGCATCTTAAGGCATCAACCATGAAAAATATTGTCACAAATATGTCTTCTAAACATACTCCCAATCTCTCAATAAACTGCTTTTATGGCAACAAAGTCCATGGTATGGTTTACCCATCACAAAGTCCTTATTTCATCAAGTATTTTGGATGGAGATTAAAATGACTTAAAACTTAGTGGAAGAATACGGTTTATAAGCTTATTCTATCAACTATTGCAAGCCTCAGAGTATAAAGAAAGTTAAAAAAATGTTTCTAATAATACTTGCAAGTAGACAATGGAACATGTTTATCTTTAAATGACCTAAAACAAGTTACGTTTATCCAGGTTTAGGGTTTTTTAGTGATTTTAAAATGTCTAATATCTGGTTTCAACTTTTTTATATATGGAGGTTGATGGAAAATACTAATTGGCCTTTCATAGTGTAAATGCATATCTGTTTTTTTTTCTAAATTGTGAAACCAAAGTCTTTTTTTTGTTAAATCATTTCAGTTTTATTTTTGTCTTTACCCACACAACTTCACACTTGTGAACTGGATTTTTTTGTGCCAAGTAAGCCGCAAGTGCTGTCTCTTTATTTACACGTTTCTTGATACAGACAAACAAAAATACCCCATATTTTCCAGGCAACACCATTCACAAAGAATATTCGGGCCTCCTAGAAAAACATTTCAACAGTAATAAGCTTTCTCCACGAGAGTCTGAAGCGTTTTCAGAGGGCTCCTTTGAAGCTCTCACTCTGTCGACTGTTCATATAAAGACAGTGCTTGGAATGCCTGAGCACCATATCGCTGTAACCTCTCAGTGCTTCTGCATTAATAATTAATTGCCGATGTGAGTAAACACCAGTAAAGATAGAAGAATGCCCCCAACAACACCCGCCATGCTGCTCCCACTTAACGCTATGCTTTCAACAAATTTTGTAGAGTTTTGAAAAGATGCAATGTGGTGCAGCTTGTTGAAATCTCAGAGAAAATTCCTGCAGTACCATAATGTTTAGGTTCAATAAGCAGTTGAGCGATGTATAGCATATTCTACTGCAATAACCTTTATGTTGCTTTACAGAACCGTGAACGTTTTGCTTATTGTTTCCACCCCAAACTTTATTCTACTTGAATTTTATGTGACAAAGACAAAATAGGGAAGAGGAATGTGAATTGTATGTACTTTACGATTTGCAAGTTAGTTAAGCTATCCTGAGCAATTTTCTACATTAATGCCACTATAAGTTTAGGCTGCTGAAGGAAATAGGGACCACTTTACATCATTCTGCCTTATTCTATCTTTATTCCCCCACTCTGCAGTATTTTTCAGTACCGCTCATAACTTTCGGTTCCATTTGCTTTTTCTTCTCATAGTAGTATCATCTGAACTGTTTCTGCTTGACTGCGACTCAACCCCGCATTTTAATATCAGGTGTGCTGTTGCCATCAATACCTTTGTTTACAGGTGTTGGAGGTGGGGCTTTTTTAAGTGTAGTCTTGTTTCTCTTGCTGTGATTAACTGTATGTGCTCTCTTTCATTATTGGACATGGGAACTGGCTCAGAGCTCCTTTGCCTGGCTGTGTCTTTCCCAGACAGGACCACCTATGGAGCTAGTTAACAGTTATCTTTTGTATTTCTGATTCTGTCACATAAAACCACAGTCAGCTTCGACAAAAGGCTGCTCACCTTGAGCCTAGTTCTTCTGGAGGTTTCTTGTTGAGGGACTTTTTCCTCTCCACGGTCACTGAATGCATGCAAGCAAATATTAATCCTGCAAGCTCTGTCAATCAATGATTCAATGCAATCAACTGGTTTTCCTTAATACAACGTTTTTACTGACAAAGTTTTCACCCATCTGACTCAGTAAAGCTTTAGGAGTACATGTGTTCTGATTTATGACTACATAAATAAGCTGAATTATACTGAATGCAGATCAACTGTTTTTTATATAGCTGAGTTGTGAAGACATCTTAAGGGGGCTTAATACAAATCAGGCCACAAAATCCTCCATTTCCCAACTATGCAGTATTTCTTTTTCTTTTGGTCTGTCACATTAAAATCAATGCAAATGACACTGACCTTCATGACTGCACTGTAAAGAACAAAAAACATGAAATAGTTTAAGCAGCGGGAAAACTTTGCTATGCACTGAAGATAAATTCAAGCAGGTTGGTGAATCCTTTATGCCACAGACTTACATGTCATTGGACCTACTCAGGAGGAGATTTCGATTTCTGCCTTTGCACACTTACCCTTTAGCTTACAAGCAACACGCTGAGAGTTCATGGCTAACTCAGCCTCATTTATATTACTTATAGTGAGGAATGTATGTGCGGGATCCGCTTAACATGCTGACCTTGTCACTGTTAGCTGTATCTCCTGGCGCCAGCGATGAGCCTGCTGAAGTATTGTTATTCAAGCACTCAAAGGTGTCCTGCTCATGTTCCAACTCGACAGGGAAAACATGAGTCTCTAAAAAAACCCTTGTTTATTGAATGAAAAAAAAACTCAACACGCCTGCTGAGTTCTGATTAAAAGATTTTATTACATGTTCAGCATAAGCGCATATCGCTGCACAGTCTAATATCCAGTTTTGAATACGCAGCTTGTTTCCTCATAACAGAAAAATGCAATATGAAATGCAATGCGTTTTCTAATTACATCAAAGCAGCTGTGTATGGATCATCAATAAGCCTTATTCAGCTTTAGGTGGGGAAATATGATCAGATATTCAAAATTCAGGAGCTGGGAGAAGCATCTTTTATCATACTATAAATTCTCATTATTTCTAATAGTGCTTCTGAAGGCTGAGGAGTAGAGCAGAGCATGTTCTCCTTTATTCCTCAGTCACAGGCAGACATGGCCAAGCACTATGGGTTAATGTAATATCACAGTTGGATGCCCCCTCTACTCACTTACATTCCCTGTTAGCTTAAAAGTCCTTCAGTGGAAAAAGGGGGGAAAAAGTCTGCCCTGCATGAAAGGAGGTGACGATTGGAGATGCCCATGATGAGTGAGCGTGGCAGAGAGTCTGAGAATTACACAGACAAAAAAAGACATCCCAAAGGCTCCTTTATGAGGATTTGTTTGATCAATTAAACCAGCATTTTCTGTTTCATTTTACATATAACAACACATTGAAAGATTCACACTATTGAAGAGTCAAATATCCACATTCATTTTGTCGTGTGAAAACATTGGTCTAAGAATAGAAAAATGGACTGCAAAAAATCCGTGGCTCATCTTCTGAGACTGGCATATCAATTAGGATTGTGAATAAGAGTGTAATTGAAAACAACAGGAGCAGAAAGAAACGGAAATTCATCAAGGCAAGCATGGAAAAGCACAAATGAGCTCCGAGAGACACAGAGAGCTTCGGCCTTCTATTCTTCTGCTCTATCTTTTTTTTTCCTTCCTGTAGAGCCTTTGCTTAATCTCTCCCCACCATTACCAAACAATGAAATCAGCTACCAAACAACTCTGCCTGCTGTAATTTCCTTTAAGAATTCAAAGCAAACTAATTGTTTTATTGGAGGTAGAAATAAATATTTCTAGGACTGCCTCTCTATACAGCGGCAGTAGATTCATAAGCTTTGCGTTAGGAGCAAATTGGTTGCACAAGACTTCAGCCTGAGGGGTCCCCAATAAATGGTAAATCTGCTTTTATAAAGAAAAAGGAGTTGCCTCATCATTAACCAGCTACCGTTGGCCCATCAGTCACAACCTGTTGAAGGTTCATCACCACTTAGCGTGTAATTTTGTGCAAACTAAGAAATATACACATGGTTTGGGCCAAAGGTCACTTTATTGGGACTTTAATAGGATGTCTTTATTGGGCGTGTCTGTGTTATGTGTCTGTGATTGCTTTACCGACTCTGGCTCGCAAGCAAGTAGCATCTGTGTTTTCCTATACTCTTATCTCTGCTGGCAAGCGATAACGGTGGTGCAGGCCTGCCACACGATCATTGTACCATGGCTCCACTGTCACTAAATGGCACGTTCTCTCAGCCCCATTCCTCCCTTTCCTCGGCACGGGCTTCTCCAGCTGCAGCCTAATTTCCTGTGACTTGCCTAATTACTGTAATTAAGGATTAATTGCCATTAATTATTCACACATAAGCTCATCGCAAATCATGGGGTAAATGTCTTATGAAAGCTGCCATACAAGCCATGTATAAACACACTAGGATACTGCAGGCGACTGAATCGATCAATTGGCCCTCCAACAAATCTCCACGCCACACTTAGGAAAACAGTGATAAGTCTTCCCTAAAAAATCAACAGTCCATTCAGGTGATGGAGGAATCAATGCAGATGCTTTTTTTTAACCTAAGCAGCATTTGGTCACAGATGCAGAATAGGAAGCAGTTTTCCCCACTTTAATCTATAATACGTTTTCATCAGACAGACAAGTTACATTTACTCAGTTACATATATTCAGTAACTTCTTGACAAAAATGTACTTTTAGAAATAGACTTACTGCACCATACTTTTCACTTTTGAGTGATATAGTAAAAAGATAACCCTACTCTTACTTGGGGAAAATGTTAGGCTACTTCCATCCAACATTAGTAGCCTCTCTGAAACACAAACAAGCTTGTTTAAAGCAATAGTGCTCCAGAAAGATACACATTTAATATTTATCTTACAAGCTTACTTTATATCTGATGAACCTACCGCTACACTTAGAAGAGGCTAATATTAAGGAGCAAATATTGAAACTAGGTTTATAACAATTGGTATGGAAAAGTTTTTCTTTTGCCTGGATTCCTTTCTTTTTTCAATTACATTATTCATTTCACTTATTTTTAGGGGTGCCAGTTTAAAATGTTAATTGATTTATTAATTAATAACACTGCATATTAATGTGTTTTAAAAAATAACTGCACAAGTATTATAACTTTGGCCCACTGAACGGCCCTGGCAGTGGGTGGCAGTAATGCACCTAAAGCTGTCTGCCAACCGCATACACCTGTGTCATGCCCCACCTGTCTCACTGACTGAAGCACGTTGTGGACATAAAGGATGCGACTCAGGAGACCAACAGGACTGTCAACCACAGCAAGGTGATTTGTATTTATTGTAAATAAGCATTATTTTATCATCTAAGCTGCTCCAGCTTGACGCAGCATTTAAAAACAGTTCATTGGGAGTGTGTATCTGTATATTTTAGATCTATGTGCTTGTATCTAACTATACTGAATCAATTCTAAACTATTGCTAAATATAAAACATTTTTTCCTGTCTTTGAGTAAAACTGGGTATGGGAAAAAAAACCTGCGGTTTGGGCTGCGATTCTGATGCAGTTTAAATCCTTCAGTGCAATTAAAACTCTCACAAAGTGTGACGTAACGACGCCTCATCGGCAGCGGCCAGGTGAGTGGGGTGTGCTCAGAACACCTCTTCTGCTTTAAAAAGGTGTGTTGAGCAGACTGACTCAAGCCGAACGTCACTAGTCACTGTAAAGAACTTGACAGAATGGACTGGAGCCCTTGAGGACCATTATCCCCCATTGTCCAACTGTTGTTGACTGCTTTAGCAAACATCATTCAAATGCAATTAATCAGATTAATAATAAACTAATCCTGTGATTAATTAGATTGATTTTTTTAATTGCCTGACAGCCCTATTAATTTTATTTTTTAAATACCGGTACATGCACATAACTTTACACTTTAGTATCTTTTATTGCATAATTTCAAGTATCAGATGTTATGATAAGTTACTCATTAATAGAGTAAACATTTTACCAAATATTTTTTGCTCTTACTAGATATAAAAATATGATGAAGCAATGCTACTCTTACTTGAGTACAAGCTTTAGGTTCTTTATCTTCCTCTGGTGAAACGGTGCAAAGAAACTCAAACTCCAAACCTTTCGATTCGTAAACACACCATACTGTAAGCACTACTTGGCTACAATAACAGCAACACTGTTTGGTGTAGATGATTGAAGAAATGTCTTTTTTATAAGCAAGAATTTGTTTAAAATGATGGAATAAAAGGGATATGAAGTGGAAATGTTGGCAGCTTGCTGGAAATCTTAGAATTAAAAAAAGAGGTGAAAATAAAATGTTAAACCATTAAACCAATATTTTAAAACCCTGTTTTAAAATATTCGGTTTCTCACAAATAATCTCAGATGTTATCCCTGCTCTAAGAGCAAATAGTGTTTATATAGATATATATATATATATATATATATATATATATATATATAAATCTTTTGATAATACCTGTTGAGGAACTGTGATTAGCTTAGATGGACATGTTAAAAGATTGGAAACTAGCCATAATATTCTGATCTATTTATCTCTACAAATGAATAAAGAAAATATACCATTTAAAACTCATCGCAAAAGGGGGAAAATACCACGATTATCTCTCTCGAGAGTGATGGCATGTCTAGGAGCTTCTGGCTTCTCGTGGGAGAAAAAAAAAGATGGAGCACAGGCAAATATTTACCCTCACACGATTCCCAAGCATTTTTAGGGAAATACTTTTCAAGGCCTCTGCACCATAAAATCATAATAATAGCTGTAATGTAAATCTGCTGAACATGAAATGCGTTTGAGGGACCTGCATGCAAACAGTTTTTAAAATGAGACATTTTTACAAGGCTTTAAATCAGCGCTGGAGCCATGTGTTGATAGAGAGAGGGAGAGAGGGGGGAAAAAGGAGAAGTAAACTGTCTGGTGTGTCACAGCAGGTCTGCGAGACCTCGCAGTAAACTTAATCGGAATATACAAGAGTGAAAATTATTTCCCGGATCCCGATGGGGTCGAGCTGAAGTTGCTGCCTCAGCAGTGACGGAGCGCACCATATATTTGCTTCTTTGTGCCTTTTCCCAGGCAGTTTGGTAACTCTCAGAGAACTACATGGAATTAGAGGGCTGCTAAATGTTGGACTTGAAGGCAGATCCAGCAGATTAATGCGTGAAACAGCTTCATTTTGGGCGAGCAACTTTGCGTGTTTGATTTAAACATTTATGGTAATGGACCTTCTGGCAGCTCTTAGATGCTCTACGCTTACTTCTAAATAGCCACTTTGCAAATTCATCATCGGACCATCCTGAACAAATAAAAAAACAAACTAAAGCTGCACAAGGAGAGGAAAATGGTTAACTCCATCCCCGATCAAGGGTGTAACTAGAGCTCAGACTTAGAGAGGCAGTTTGAGCCAGTGCTGGCAAAATTTCACCTGATCAGCATTATTGCAGCCTGGGTTTAATTTATAGCGCTGAGCTGGTCCTGTTTTATGCGTTTGTTAGATTAATGTGCAGAGCCATACTTTTTTTACTGCCATAGTCTTTGATCAAGTTCAATTTATTGGGATTAACCTGGGGTTCAAGCACAGTCCACGATCCATTTCAAGTCATTATGTGAAGCCTCCACTCACTCCCGCTGTGATTTGGGTTCCTAGTCCTTATAATTACACACAAGTTTAAGCTGTCAAGTCTCTCCTCCAGTTGTGATGGTCCTTTAATGACCCTTTTGATATAACGTATTAATTTCCTTTTATTTTGAACCAACTTTTATACCTTTCAACTTTGCTCCTTAAATTAGCACACGCTAATTGTTACCTTTAGAAAGAAGTGCATCGCTGTGATAAATACTACTTTTCACAAAGACACAATAGGAGAGCTTGATTGTGCCTTGGTGTTAATATGGAAGCGTGTTTTACAGTCAGCGTGTCACCGCGCTGTGCATCAGTAGCTGAGTTACAAGACCCCACAGCCTGCGCAACTTTCCATGCACCCTGCTGCCCCCACACATTTCACACTCCCACCTCCCTCGGCGTGACACCTCCCAGCACGCACATGCATCATCGCGCCATTGATGCCTAATTGATACTTCCCTATTTATTGTCACCTACCCTCCCTGTCAGCTGATTTGGCTCTCTGTGTCGCTTTGCATTTATGGACTCCCGGTTGCCATGATCTCAGTAATTAGAGTTTATGTGCTAATTGGTGTAAATACAAAGATGGGAGTTGCAGGCAATCACTTTCACACCGCAGCTATAAATTGTGCCTCTGATAAGTGTG
>JAUZNJ010118799.1:0-19327 GCA_034780135.1 Jordanella pulchra | reverse complement strand
TTAGATTCCATCACTCACAGTTGAAGAGAACCTATGATAAAAATTACAGTCTTCTACATGCTTTGCAAGTGGAAAAAACCTGAAAAATTCTCCCCACTGTATATCACAGATGAGTTGTTTAAATGGATGTGCAGAAAATTTGAAAAGGGGACACTTTAACCTCATTTGTACACATGCTACATTTACACGCCAACATATTAGCTTCCATATATGACTTTCAACACCGTTGCTTAATGTTATCACTAAAAAAAAAAAATTAAAATCACTCCACAAAATAAGACCTATACATTTCACATTATTCACCAAACCCAAACTTAATTTGCTTTAAAATAGATACATGTACATGTAAAAAGCAAAAGAATAAAGACATGTTTGGTTTGTGCTTTAATAAATCATTTTTAATCCATAAAGTGTGTAAAACTGAATAAAAACTATGTTTTTACACAGTAAGGTTGAGTTTCTTGCTTTTAGTCACAAACTTGATTAAAAACTTTTGTGACTCTTGAATAATTTCTTTAAAAAAGGAAAAAACATTTTGACAACAGGATTTATAATATCCTGAATTTCTGTTAGAATTGAGAAAAATGCATTACTGGTTGTGTTTCAGGAGTAAATGAAAACAAAATAGTCAGTGATAGCTGAAGAACAACGGAGGAATGTCGGTCTAAGGTCCGTTTCATTGTTTATAACTTTATTTGCTCTTTCCTCCATGAATTATTTATTTTTAAACTTGGGTTTCTATGAAGCATGAGGCCAAAACACTATTTTAGTTTCATCAGGCAGCGAGGCGGACACAGAAGCGACAGCCAGCAGTGTGACTTGTTAAGCCTGACTCAAATGGATTATTTGTCATCCTGCAACCTGCCCGTGTGTTCTGAAAACCGCTGGCAGGTAATTCATGTGGAAACAGGAGCCAAAAAGTCCTTCAGCTTCAGTTTCTCCTGCAGCTGTGGGTTAAAGGTTGAAGGAGCTAGACAAACTAAGACCTTGTGCATGAAATTAGTGTTTAAAGCGATTAAAAAAAAAAAATCTTAAGACTGTACAAAGCATTAATGTAAAAAGCTGACAAATGCTCTAAATTTGTCAAACAAATAAAGTGAGCAAAAAAAGAAAAAGCAAATTTTGGACGGGATTTTAAATTACCGCATCTGACAGGCTGCAGAAAACAATTCAGCCCAAAGTAAAGCAAATGTAACACTGACAGAAACTACATCTGCAACAGTTGTCCCATATGAGGAGCAGGAATAATAAGCAGAGGAAATCTGCTGATTGACCTTTTAAATGAGAAATACTTCAGCGGATGATGTAGCTTTAGCAGCAGGTTCTGCATGAATATTAAGAGGTCTACAGAGAGAAATATTACAAATTCAAATACATAAACAAATGCTAACATGTCACTTTAGATACCAGTTTATCAGAGGAGTTTGTTATATTTATTCTTTTAGAGCTATAAAAGAATATTCTTTTGTAATTCATCATGTTACTCAAGCTACAATTTGCTCAAGCAGTGAAACATGAAAAGCACCATTAGATTTTCCAATGCTTCAGATTTTCTCTTTCTCTAACTCTATAAAGTAGGACACCTGTCTTTGCAGAGCAGCTCCTTCACACCAGGACAATATACATTTCTGTTGGATGTTTCACTATGGATGGGAGCAGGTAAAAAAAAAAAAAAAAAATCAATAGTTTTCAATGACAAACAAATCAAAGCTAAACAAATCTGAACAGATAAGTCTTGTACGAGGATCATCTTTCCGTTCATGCTTCCAATTTAAGCCAGCAAATAAAATGGAAATGATTGCTCAGCTCGAAAACATAAACCCTCCATGAGAATCTGAACTCTTAAATAAACCCAACTTAAGATGCTTGGCACGAAGCGCTGCTTCCTCCCATTGGCTCTTTATTCCTCACTCCTTCAATACCCCCCCCACCCCGATTCAATTCATGATCGAGAGCAACCTCCCTGTGGAGGACAGATGAATTATACATCCTCTGCTGAGAGGATCTAAACAATGATACAGGCAGAACACATAGATAGAAGGATGACAGGATGATAAGAGCGGCTGGGAAGAGAAAAAGGAAGGACATCTGCGACGCTCTTCATCGTTTCAGGCTAAATACGAAGGGTGGGCGAATGGGGAGGAGAGGTTGGAGACATGCCTTTTTTTAAGCAGCAACAGTTACTATAAATAGCACGAATACATTCTCCTCTCTGTTCTCCGCTGACATGCGCTGTGAAAGGAGGGGAGGATGTCTGCCTTCATTCTTACAGCGTTTCCTTTTTTCTTATTTTCTTTTCTCCAAATCAATAAAATCTAGAGGCGGAAGTGAATGAAGCACAGAAACCTTTATCAAGGCTTTGAATCATTCAGAAAAAATCTGAAGAACTGAATTATTCTTTTATCACAGCAACTTTTTAGGCAAACAGGCAACTGTTATTAAATCATTAAAGTTACAACCAACAACGATAGTCGTTTATTTAAGTCCTAAATATAAACTAAGTCTTACATTTTATCATAGAGCAAAATGTGGAACATGCAGTTGAAAGCTGCTCATTTGTAAAGCTAATTCAAAGTAAACAACAGGCTCTTTTAAAACACTAAACTCCTACCTAAAGTGTAATTTTCTTATAACTGTGCAAAAAAAAAAAAAAAAAAAAAAAAAAAAAAAAAAAAAAAAAAAAAAACAGAAATTGTTGCTCATACATTTAATTTAAATGTACCTCTAAAATTTGGTCATTTATTCAATTCCTCTCTCCCTGCAATTACACCAGTGCAATAAAACAAATCTGAGAAAAACATATCAAGTTGTTCTACAACCAAATAAAAAAAAATCTTTGTCACCGAGCACAAAAAAAAACAACTTTTTGTGATTATTAAGAGATTCAGAGGCCTTTTTTTCCCCAAATGAGAGAAAAACAAAAAGAGATGATCTTTGTCAATTAACCCAAAGTAACAATGCCAAATCAGCAGGTGGAAGAATTATATTAACATCTAAAATGAAAAAGAAGAAATGCACAGCTAAGTGCTGGGCCAAAGATATGTAAAAACAACAACAGTCGCTTTAATCAGACGTGTCTCCAAATTGTACAGTTTACATTTAGGTTTCAATGGAAACTGAGTCCGACTCCGGCCTACAGGCATAAAAGCTGATCCAACCCAACATGTTAAAAGAGTTGGCCTACAGTTTACCAAACACCCCAGCCTGTCCAGTTAGCTACTTAGCTCCTAGTTTGTGTAGATTACCCGATTCTAATGATCGGTAGTTATCTGCTCCACATAGAAGCATGTCTGAGCCAACAGGATATCCAACAATTTAATAATAAATACATACTGCATTTAAGACCTGTTAACAGGACTAATAATACAGAATTAAAACTGCATCTTTTCGAAACAAAAAAAAAGATTTTTTGGTATTTTGTTGCAATACGGTCATCAAAAATCTGTTTTTTTAGTGGATATTTCAGCCGTCTGATGCCTGATCAACTAGTGGAAAGTTATATGATTATATAATTCGATTTAGAATGAACAAGACAATTAGATTAGCAGATATTACATTATTGGTTGCCCAATTGATTTTATTACACATCCAAGGTCTTATATCATACTCAATAAAACCAATTGATTTGTTTTTCATTAATTTTAATATTTATAGAACAACAATTTATTTTTTCACAGTAAGACCAACCAAATGAATTGTTTCTCTGTGTGAGTAGCGAAAATAAACATATTCAGCCAAGTATTTTCCACTTATCAAGCAACCTGGAGCCTGAGCCAATTACCATCCACAATTACAAAGACAACTGATGCATGACTAAATACTGATTGAAAACATTCCAGCAGCACTAAAAAGCCAAATGAAAGCAGGTGGTAGAGAGGCTTTTATTCCATTCAAGTGGATAAAGTAAGAGTTCAGTTCAAAGAAAAAAGAAAAATCACTGAGCTGGCAATGATAGGATAATACTGAGAAACACAAGATCTACGCTCTCATCCTCCAAGACATTTTAAAGAAACCACCAGTAAGGGGACCATTGGCTATTTTTTTAATATCTTGCTTTACTGGCAGTTTTTATTCTATCAAACTATACACAAACACACACTCTCTCCTCTTGCTATATTTAGTGAGGACCATGTGTTGACTTCTATTCATTTTCATCCATTTTCAATCCTTTCTATGCCCCAATCCTACAAATAACCCCAAATCTAACCATTACCAAAGCATACCTCACCCTAACCCTACTGACACTTAAGTCCTAAACCTAACCGTTAGCAAAATAGCTTGTGAAGAGGAGCAAAATGTCCTCACTCCAAACTGATCTTCACTCTTATTCTAAAACACATACATGATACAGGATGACTCTGTGATGTAGGGGTTTAAGTCTAAATATCTATCAGCTCCAGATCTGCATATAAACTTTTAATCTTTAGGTTAAGAGAAAAAAAAATACACACAGCTCCTTGGATTATGATGTTTTCCGTTAAGAGAATTGGTTAGAAAATGCAAAGGCTTCTTAGGCATTTAGTCGCTCTGCTTTGTTTGTTGCATCAATGAATCTTTGCTCACCTCTCAAACTCATGAATAAAGCTGCAGATGTGAATTAAGCTGGATTACTTACACCTGGTTTGCAGCACTACTAATTGTGCCTGGCTTGACTTTCTTGAATCATTTCTCTTTAGAAAGACCTAAAACGGTCCTCATGACATAATATATATCTTTTAAAGCTGATAGTGATTCAGTTGTTTATTTGAACCACTGGTTGGGCAGTTAATATGCTGTCTGTGTTTTGGAAGTGAAATGGAGGGATTGACACTGGTCAAACCTAAAGCACAAATATAAGAGCCTGGGTGTTTTCATACAAGTTTTTCATTGGCTCTTCAACCAGTTGTCTACCCTTTGATGTGCAGGTTTGTTGAGGAATGTATATACCAACCAAAACAAATGAGAAGTCTGTCCCTGAAAAAAAACAAAAGGACATTTACAATCCATAGAAAAAATGACTCCAGGAGAAGACAGCAGTTCATTCATCCCTTCATCCAGTTTGATTCATCATTTGTTGTCTAAGTTTATATTTGTAAATTGAGTTTAATTCTGTTTCCTCCTTACTTTAACTAACTTAATTGTTTTTATGGATTTATCCTTTTGCCCACCTTGTAGTCTATGCAGGGAAATAAAATAATATCATTGTTTTAGATGTAAGGATTACACAACTCGTCACCTTTATCCAACATCGAATACAAATTTTAATCCACATTCAACCTCTCCCTCATAGTGGGTACCTTACAGCACTGGGAAGCTTTTTGGGGTGAAGGGTCTCGCTGAGGCTGACAGTTCTAGTTTCAAACAGGCCATCTTGTAGTCTCTCCAAAAAGTAAGCACCCTGCGCTTTAACCACTACTAAATCAGACCAGAAAACAGTGAGACAGTGATGTATTAATTAAAGCTACATAATATTAAAAAAAATACACCTGAGATGAAGAGACGATAACAACTTCACATATTTGGCTTAAAAAAAAAAAAAATAAAATAAAACTTTTATAATGACCCTAAGGAAGTCATAAGCTCCCCCCGCTTTTTCCACAGCATCCGAAACCAAATCTGGATACAGCTGCCAGCAGTATTTGCATCAACATATCCGTCCTTGTAATTAGGAACTGCTCCTGATGCAATACTGCTTCTATTTAGATTTAAGATTTTACAGAATTGTCTCAATATTATGGTACAGAGCTAAAACAAAAGTCTAATACCCACTTTTTGGACATATTTCCTTTTTCCAAATCTGAACTGACCTCCCTAAGCTTTGGATGACTTCCGTTTTAGCTCTTTAAGACCATGTGGGTCTTTGGTGTTAATGCAAGAAGCAGAAGAAGAGTATGTAAAGCATATAGTTCAGTAAGTCAGTCCAGTTTTCCTAAAAAAAGACAAGCAAGGCTTTACTTTTAAGGCTTATAAAAAGTAGGACAACTTTCCCTTTTTCAGCACTCCGAGTCATCCACCAACCTGCTGTTAAAGCCTTTTTGTGCAACATTAAAATTCATGAACCACCTCTGCAATTTAAGTCGCAGCATTTCAGCTAACTATCACAGAGCAAACATTTCAGTGGGTCAACACTCGTGCAGTCATTAAATAATAGTGAGTTCAGCTGCAATATTTTTGGGCAAGTAATTTTTCAACTCAGAAGTTTATCCAGCTTTACCCAAATGACTGGAATTTGATTTTCAAGTTGAGCTCAACAAGGCATTAAACCTGATGCATAAACCGAGTAGCATCACCATCGCTATATTTGGATGTACTAGCTGCGTTATTTTAGGTCCACGTTCATATCAACTGAGACAGGAGCATTAAAAATGGTTTAATATGAAACATGAATTTTGTTTAGAATAATTGCAAAAAGGCACAGACAAACGTTTACTTTTAGAGACAAACTGAGAAGAAAGATTTTTAATTTTAAAGCATTGCAAGACTTTAGGACTCAGAAGCTCCATCTGAATTCATCAAATTGAAGCTTATAGCTCCTCTTCCTCCACCTTCTCTGATGACAACAGTAAGAACATTATTGTAGATAGAAAAGGATCAATACTCCACACTTTTCTATAGAATCCAGACAACCTTTAGCCTTATGGATGAAATCATATCACAGAAACGCACATTGATAAACTCTTAAATTGGGAATACAGAAATAATTCCAGAAAAGAACTTTAGTAAAACAAAAGTTACACAAGTTTAATAAACAGCCAAAGCTCTCCATAATAAAACCCAGAACATATGAAGGTGTGAACATTTGCATGTGTCACACAAAGCACATGTGAAATAATACATCCTGCCATGTAAACAATTGTGGGAATCCTTATAGCACCAGTCAGGAGGTCGATATGCTAACTGAACTATCGAAAGGAAGCATCCTTCTTACTACAAGCACCATTTGAATAGCAATTATCATGGTGACCGCTGACGCACTTTAACTTTAGCTTAAGTGTCCTTATGAATTTCATGAATTTGGATGGACCCAGGGTCTCTCTCTTGCCCCTGGGTCTGTCTAAATTGTAAAAGTCCCCCACAGGGACCAAAACAACAGAGCTCAAGAAAATAAAAAATGTTGTGCATTTTTAGGGAGGTAACCGCCTAAATTACCTTTAACCTTTGGGGCAATGCTTGGTTTCTGGTGACAAACATTTTCTACGAGTATTCCAAGAAAAAGTAACATTTCTGTTAGCTACATACAATGTAAATTATTAGTCAGGTCACGAGCAATACCTGCATTTTGACTTGCATCACCCACTGGAACATAAAAGTTTGTTTTTTCTGAACTCTGAGTTACCGTGCTGAAAATATTCCATCAATATGGGGAAAAATGAAAAGAACACACAGAAAAAAAAAAGGAAATCACTTGAAGCATGTGGTTATCTGTTAGAATATGTTCTCATCTGACCTTGTCTTTGAGTTAAATTGTTTACGTGTTCATGTTTTCTAATTTACTTTGAAAGGAACAGCTGCAAGTTCTGTATCCTGTAATTTCTGTTTAAGTGCATGTTGTACTGCTGTTGTCCACTGGGGGCAGTGAGAGCAAGTTCTTGTGTGTAGGCAGCACTGTTCTACCAAAAGAGAAGTCTTAAAAAAAAATTGAATGTTAGCGATAAACAAAAATACAGCTATCTAACAAAAAGAAGTGTGGTTCATTGTGAATATGAGTACTGAACAAAAAAACGCAACATTATCCAAACTGGCCAGTAGCTAAGCCAATCTAAAAGAAACTAGCAAGAAGAAAAACAACTGGTTCATCCTGAGGACAGAACCCCTAAACCTAAGCTGAGAAACATTTGTTTATGCGATCGACTGACAGCCTTCTTTATTGGAGAAACCAAAAAACAACTATACAAATCAATGGGATAGCATAGGAGAGCCAGTAAATCTGGCCAAGATTCAAGTGTACACTTGCACCTCAAAAAAGGACACATTTTGAAGACTATATTTTGGAAAAAAAGGACAGATTGTTTGAAAGAGGGGTCGAGGAATCCATCTTTGTTAAAAGAGAAAAAACATCACTGAACAGAATGGGATGTTTGCAGATTCAACTTCCAAGCATTAACAATTCATTCATGGAACTCATTCCAAAGAAATTACATGAGCAGTCCCATCAGGATTCAAGAGAACAATCACATAACCCATGCACGACAAAAGACTCCAACAATCCTGAAGAACCAGAAGTGGCTATTTGATTTGCATTTGAGTTGGAATGTGCTTAGGAGGACTGACCTCTGTGCTGCGTAAAATCATCAGTGCTTCAACTATAAATTGCTCTGGTGCGAGCTGACAGAACTGACAAAGACTCCTGCATAGGTGTCAACGCATCTTTAAAACACCTAAACAAAAGTTGGGACTGCCTTGCAATTTAAGCACGTTTGGTACCCTCCTAGAGTTGATTATGTCCCTGAACGAGGGCTCCAGCAGATGTTTTCAGCTGAGTCTCAATACTCGCCTGGGCCTGTCAAATCTGTCTGACTTCCTCCTCCTCCTCCAGCGTGTCCAGATCACCACCAGGTGGTGATCAGTAGGAGCTTACGCCCTTTCTTCAACGCGTTTTCTGACCTTAAAGTCAATCATACAACTTCAGCCTAGGGGTGTCCTGGGGCCAAGTGCATCAATGAGCATCCTTATGCTTGAACATGGTGTATGTTATGGACAATCTATGACTTGCACAAAAGTCCAACAGTGAGACACCTTCACGTCAATCCATTTATTGCATCAGGTCGTATTAGCATTACGGTGTCTTTAGAGGGCTGGTTAGTGCTGTATAAATGAATCATATGATTTAAACATTTCATGTATACACTGTTCTGTTATAACTTTAATCCCATTTATTTAACAGCTTTACACTTTAGGGAGTCCTCACAATGTAATTGTTTAAGCGTGACTGCAATTCAGGGGACCCAGGTTTGATTCCTAGTTGGCAGGAAGTACATCCAGCATAAAAACTTTGCCAAGTCTGATTTGCAAGTCATAATGACTTACTTAGGTGACCCTCGAATAAGCTGAAAGCACACCAACAAACCCACTTTTTACACTCGTCTCTACCTTTATGACATGATATCCCTTTTTGGCTGATGAGGGCCTGAAAAATTGATGTTGAGGGCCAGATCATAGGGGTTCTGTCCTTTTCCCAAGGCTACATCAATATTTGATAGAAGTGAGCTGATCCACAGTTGCATCATTACACCATCACAGATTGCTACATTTGCCCTGCATAAAAGCCTTGGCATCCATTTGACTGATGTGAAAATACAGGAAATGGAAGATTAGGAACTGAAAAGGCAAACCAAAGTGATGCATATGACATGACTGATTGAGCTCGTTTGATTTTTGAAGTAAAGCCAAAAACAGAGTCAAACTCCAAGCCAGACTCTCCATGTGGTCTTGACTCACCATGTCATCCATCCTATCAAAAGTTAACTGAGCTCAAACTTCTTCACTGTGTGCCCTTTATAACCTCGGGGCTGAATCATCTATGATTGGTTGGTTCTTTGTCAAAAAAGGCGCAGATGTTCCGCGCTTTCAGTCTTTGTAAAGAAGCATAAGGCAGGAGATGAATTAAATGGGTGGAGAGTATAAAATGATGTTGAATATAGAGATAGAAAGACAGAAAAATGTCTCTGTAAGAAAAGTAAAGCGATGACCTACTTTCAAGTGAAAACGCAGAGCACCGTTGTTCTTTTGGCTCGCAGTGAAGCATGTATCTGCAGCATTAAGCTGTTAGTGTTTCAAAGAGAAACATTCAAAGGATGACAAAAATAGATTGTCTGAATTTAGACCTGAAAAGACGTTATTATTATTTCATAAAGAGACAAACTTCCTCTATTTGAACACAAACGTTACCAATCCAGGCCAAGAGAGAAGTTGATGATTTCCCTGCTTTCCAACATTTTGCCTGCTGCTGCTTCAAAGTTTGCTAAGACTTTCAAAACTGGACACATCTGCAGCTAAATCCAAGACGCATTGCTATAACAAGAACTGGGATCCATTTTGGTTTCAGTTAAAAACCTTATCTATCAAAGCATTTGACCAATTACCAAAAACACACATAAACACTATCAGAGGGGGTTTACATGTACAACTACTGGCAAACAATAGTGGTAATGGTCTTAAATACTTTGCAGTTGTTAGTAGGGATGCACTGAAAAATTTCATCTGAAAATGAAGGATGAGTGCATTTTTAGTTTTCAGTTGATAAACATTTAAGACCAAAACAACACGGACGAAACTTCTAATGATGCGACAAACAGCCCATCCAGCATGCAAGAAACACTGTTTGGTGCATGAAGTAAAGCACTGAAACAAGACAGCACAGGTAGTGGTAACCTGCGCGCTGAGGTCAGTGGAACAAAGTAACATTGAAATGCAAATGACCCGATCATCATTCTGAATACAAAAAGAAAGGAAACACAGTAAAGGAAAACTGACACTAAACATGCCCACTTCATCTACTAAGGTAAAGAACGTAAAACAATGTTAGTGGTAAATAAATATTTTAGTAATTTCTTTACTGAACAATTTATAATACTTAATACATTTTTTAAATAGGGTTAGAATACATCATAGCCAAAAATTCTATGATTTTAATATTGACCTAATAACTTCCATTGGTTTCAGGTTTTCTTTTGGTTTCCAAATTTTTTGTTTTCATTTTCAGCCAAAAATGTTCATTTTGGTGCATCCCTAGTATTTAGTCATCTTCCTACTGTTTTAAAATTGATGCACAACATTTTCCTGATCGACAGTTAACACTTTCCTCAAAGTTGACTGATTCCATTTCTTCAGACCACAAGACTCCTGATATTGATTTTTACTACTACATGATGAAATGACTGAATTTCTAAAACTTTGCATCATCACTTTATGGATACAAGGTTTCATCCATTTATCCTTGAGCAGATGACAGATGAAGCAAGTTCTCAGAGGTGCCAAAAATCGGCTCCATAATGGCCATTTTCAACTGACACGGGCTTCATCCATCTGTACTCGATGTGTAATCAGGGACACACAAACTGCAGCTTCAGTCAGTCAGCAGAATAGGAGGCAGTGAGCTGCATGGTCATCAGAGAACAGAGCTGAAACACAGCCAAGTTTCTGCTTTTGGCACAGCAGGGATACAAATATTCAGGGACAAAGAAGCACAAAAGTTCTCATTTAGGAGAAAAGAGGGGATGTACCTTACAAGGGTAACACTAAAAAAAAAAAACAACGATTAGAGCATTCAGCACAAATCTGGCCTCTCACGGGTTTTATTTTCCTGCTTCTCATATATTAAACAAAGGTCAAAAAAAAGCTACAGAATGCAGTGGATTTTGTTCTACCCTCTTCAGACAAAGACCTGTGCTGTCAGCTATTTCAACACTGCATTCAAATACAAAAAAAAAAAGAGGTCTGATGTCGCTGTACTTTTAAGTGAGAAAGAAATCCACTGAAGATGTTTTGTACATTTCAGACTAACTCAGATAAGGTAAACAGGAGAGGAAAATAGGGCAACTTGGGGGGGGGCTCAATCAGGAGCATTGCATTTTGTTGAGTAAATTTATGTTCTGTGTACCTTAAGTTGATAAAATGCTGAATCATTCCCATTCACCTTTGAGGAAGTAATGTTTTCCCTCCCCCACCTGTTGCTTCTGCAAGTTGTCAGTCATGGCTGAATTAGAGGAAAACCTCTTGACCTTCTTAAAGGGACAGTATGCAACTAATTTGTCTTTTTTCACAAAAATCAAGCATTGCTTTCATAAATATTTAATCAGCCAAAGTCTAATGACAATAAAGGTTTCCATTGTTTGTAATTAGTCGTTTATAGATACATAGGTGCACCCAGTGGAAGCTGCCATGTTGCATCACCATCTTAGATTACGGTAGCTGAGAGTGGACAAACTTCTCAGCCTTATGCATTTTACCTGTATATGAACACTTGCCTTCATTGGAGGAGGAGCAAAAAACAGGCAAAGATGATCATAGATTATTCTGCTTGCTGTTTTCTGTTGAAATAGAGAACAATCTATAGTCTTTTTGAAGCATGTAGAAAGAGAATGTAACCAAAAAGAGAAAAAGAGGTCAGGAGATCGGGAGAAGACAAGAGTCAATATCAGCGTAGCTTTTACTGGGTGGAGACAATTCATGAGGGAACAGGGCATCAAACGGACACAGAGGCTGCAGGATCTCATGTCAGCTGAGGTAATTCAACGCAACAGTGTGGGGGTTTATTTACTTGGGTGTTATGTTAGAAAAAGTTAAGTGTAATCCAGCAACTACTTTGTAGAAAGGGCTAGTTTGTTGGCCTACACTGGATAAGCTCCATTGCAACAGTTATCAGTTGCTGCTAGTCTTTATAGAAGTCATACTAGCAGGCGACCACAAGCTTCTTGTGTTTCTTCATCTGTTTAAGCTGATTCATCAAGGGTGATGGGGACATTTATGCTATTAATGAGGACAGTTAAAGAGAAACAGGTACGTTTGCCCTTAAAAGTGCTCAGCTCAGAGACCACCCTGCTGAGTTTTCCTTTTTCTGGGTTTCTTCCATGCTAACAAACAGTCAGATAAGGTGACGCAAGTTGAGGCAGCAGAAGCCTTCAGGGCTGAGACGGATCTAGTTTAGCCCCTGAACCTGTGTGACAGTCCTTCAGGTTATTCCAAACCTACTTCTGTAAGCGATATGAGGGTAAAACAAAAAAGGAGTTATTTCTATGTAACAGCAAGTCTTAAAGATGGACAGATTTTTGCAGAAGGTATTTTCTGCTTAACTCATCTTTTGAGCACCAGACAGCAGGACTTCATTGCAGCATTTCAAAGACAGCAGTAGGTCCCCCTGAAGGAGAACGATTACGCAACATCACCCTCCAATGACACGGTCCTCATCTCTCATCTTAATCCCATTTCTTCTGAATTAGATCAGAAAGATACTCCTCTGTCAGTGTAGCTCTAAATTAATCCGAGCAAGTTGTAATCCTTCATCAGTGGCTCAAAAAAACATCTTTATTCACCTAAATCTATGCCAGTGCCTCCATCATACTGACTGATTTGGGCAGCGTTTTCTGAATGGGTGCACAGGATGGCGGAGCAGGCCAGGGCATCTCAGGGAGGCGTGATGCACAGAGGCAAGAAGGGAACAACTTCAGCCATGGGGGTAAACACTGCTGTGACTGGAAATGACATCCAAATCATGACTCTGATTCCAGTGTACGCACATGTGTCTCCTTACAACAGTTGGATATTGGTCATATAATGGCAAACCCTCAAAGTAAAAGAGAAAAATGCTGAAAGTATCACAAGAATTGACTCAAATAGAAAATTGTCTCTTGTGAAAGTATTCTAAGATGTGGAGAGGTCCTTAAACTGATCTACAAACACAAAAGGGATGTTTAAACTAGGGATGTCCCAATCCAATATCAATATCGGTCCAATATTAGCCAAATAACCTAGATTGGATTTTATTGGCACACATTTAAAATCTCCCATATTTGCAAGCTGACAGGAACTCTCGAATGCTGCAAAAAGTTTCCATAACTCCTTGGTTATTTTACACGGGTCAGTTTTTTTCATACCTTTTGTTGTTGACTTTTGTTTAGGTAATATGACTTGACTGAACCTTTTCTAAAATTCTACAGTATAAAATTGAAATACTTTTAAATAAGTAAAGTTGATATGATTTGTGTAATTCTCAAAGCTGCAAAATTGGTTCCCAGGCTTCATCCTTCGGGCTGAGGTCTTGACATGTGTCTCTATAAAGGTTTTTCATTTGCACCCTAAAGCACAATTCTGCCACCACTGTTTTTAATGTTGATGGTGTGTTCAGGGTGATGCGCAGTGCTGGTTATTCTCCAGAGATGATGACCAAAATGTTCAATTTACCACTCGTCTTAGTGGAGCTCTGCCTTCTGCAAGTCTACTTTGTTCCTTACAGCTGTGCTGCAAACGTTAAATACCTTCCAATTACTTTTGAGTTTCTGTTTAAAAGAGGCTTCCTTCTTCCCACTGTAGGGTGACAGTGGTGTCAGATGCACTAGTTTGCCATTTAACTGAAGGAGCATCAGCTCAAACCCTGCTAAGCTTTTAATGCCATTGTGTTCTTGGGCAAAACACTTCACCCGCATTGCCTTCCTGCACAAGCTACAGTGTAGCTTTTGCCACCATCACTGTGTGTGAATTATTGCTGAACAATTTTGCCAAAAATCAAAATTGCAATTATTTTTGTTCTATTGAACAAGACCCACTTGAGTTGAAAGGAATCAACTTAAGTATCTAAAAACAGCATTTAAAGCAAATATAGACAATCATCACCAAAATCAAGAAAACTAACAAGACATTTGGTCCAAACAGGTATTTCATTTGCTTCATTGATAAGATGTAAGCTTGTTTTATATTTCCTGATGTAGATTCATTAACATCAGCTTTGGCAACTATAACACATTTGCATAAACACAGACTCCTCTGCTCATTCACTCTCTTTCCTGCCAACAACACCTGGGGGACACCTTTATATAAACTCTGTCATATCACTCAATTAAAATACTGCTTTTTTTCCCCCTCTCACCAGGGGTAAAGCTTGAAATACTGTCCTCTAACCATGAATTCTTTCAGTTGTGGTCAAACAACACCCAAATGTCCTCTGCTACATCTGTGTTTTCAGCATATTTTAGCCCAAAGGAGCCACAGCATCAAAAAGAAAAGCAGAATCAGGACCAATCTCTACTACAGAGTTTCTTTAATGGACAGTTTTCTTATTATTTGCTCAGAAACCACATCAGATCCAACTCAGCTCAGAGTCAGTCTAGTACAGCTAAAATTAACTTCGGTCAGCAGGTTACGACTTTGTCCCTTTCAGTTATTTTAAATCTATTTTGGGAAAGTTGCTCCATCTGTGCAGAAAACTTGAGGGCGAATCATTTAACACCGTCTCTTCAGGTGTACAGAAAAATACAAGTGAGTGTATCAGAAAAACAAAGTAACACAGTGTAAATATAAAGTATAAAGTTATCCCTCATTTAATTAGGTGTTTTAGTCATTTTCACTCCAATACTGGCATAAATAAAAAGGATTAGTTTGAATTTAAATTGTTTTCTTAAGATATTTTTCGGGATAAACTGGTAAACAGCAGACAAGGCATTTTCATTCACAAATATACTCAGTCACCAGAGAGCAGTTTGCCAAACAGTGACTACAGGAGCAAACATTATCAACTTTCACATCATTTTTTTTTTTACTCTGATTAAATCACCCCCCCCCACCCCTGGAGTGTAATTCAAATAATCTGCTGACGTGACGTATACCCAGAGAAGAGCAGTGCACACATTTTCTGTCTTTCATTGCCTGGATTTGCTGAACACACTAAACACTAAGTGAAAGTGTCTTCCAAACTAAAGCTCATACAGGAAGCAGATCCTTTGTTTTCTCGGAGGTTTTTGTCCTCTCACAGGTTCTAAATGATTTAGTAGATGATCCATATTCTCCTGTAGACATGTTATTATTGCAGCACAGAAACAGAAAAAAAAAGGGACACAGCAAAGTGATGCTTCTGGTGTTTTTTTCTCTCAAAACATCACTTCTTAAAATAGTGATGTTCCCGTAACACTATGTATTACTCAGAGGATGTTGTTCTTCCATCAGGAACAAATCTAAGAACTAAGACCAAGTGTTTTGTTTTCCACTACTCCCTCAAACAGCAGGTTAAATGTAAACTGCTTCTTTTTCTTGATTTGCAAAATGAAATTGAGCATTTAATTTCCATTTGGGATTAATAAAGTATTTTTAAAATGAATTCCCATCTTCAAATAATAATATTTCCCTAGCTATATTGGCATGGACATAGATAACGGGAATAAATGTCGGTTCAGACTAAAAATGTGACATGCCAACATGCTAGTTGTTATATTCTGATCGGAAGGAGAATAAATTGATCAGCATGCAGATAAACATTTGTTCAGGATAAAGTTATTCTGTATGTTTACCCAACTGTGGAACTTTGAACATGTAAACCTGGCTTCTGTTTGCCAATGTCCATTGTCCCAAAAAAGAAAAAAATACAGTCCAACATCTCTTTAAGAAATGTCTCACTTCTATTCTATGATCAAATTCCTGGTTAGACTGCCGAGTTTCACTCTAAAAAAGTCAAAACATGCATCCAGGGAGGATGCCTTAAATTAGCCTGTATGAAATGTATAAATAAAAACATGTCTAAACGGTCGATTCTTTGCGCAAACCCCAATGGGCCGTTTTTAAATCAGGAGAAAGTGGCTTTTAGTTGAAAGAAAAATCTCTTTTTTCCTGAAGAACCTCAAGCAGGCTGTAGAAGATGAAAGATACTCGATGGCATCCCACAGTAGAAGATGAAAGAAAACTTACATTTCCAGGTTCTGACCAAAATAAAAGTTTTAAACATAATCATGTATCCTTTGGGAAAAAAATAACTGCCCACCTCAGAAGAGAACAATAGTACCGGAGGCCTCCACCGAACAACACACATAATAAAACCAGCAGAGATCTGTTTCATATTTACTGCTTAGAGTAGACAAACAATATTACAAAGACAAATGAACAGGGACTGCTGTCCTGACTGGAAAAAGGGAAAACATCCAGAAGCACCACTGCCTGCAGTTGGACAATAATTTCTGCTGCATGTTTTCACTATTTTCACCAAACTATGTGTGGGAACCAACTACAGGCCATGATTACCTTCATCACCAACCCAGAATGCTGAACTGAGAGACTTTTATTTAAATTGACAAATATACTTTACACAAATACTTTAAACATTACAGATAAAAGCAGTCAACAGTTTTGAAAACTAACCCAAAAATGTTCACATCAATCTATCTCATGATTTAATACTTCCTATGTTGTAAATATACCAGTGGTGTAAGGAAAAAAAAAAAACGTTTGACCCGCGAGAGATTTCCAATCTTAAAACCCGCTTAAAAGTAAGAATAAGTTAAATAAAAACAATAAGCTGCTCTAAAAAGATACTTAATGGTTGTCCTACTGCATAACCTGACACTGCGCTGTCCCAAACCATAATACCGCCACCATGTTGGAGTGTTGGTACAGCATTCCTGGTTCTGAAATGCAGTTTTAGCTCTCTTTGGAAGCACAGCTTTGAAAATGTGATGCGACCGTTTCAAAAATCCACACAATATTGTCCCAGAACACTTGGGGATTAGGTTGAATCATTGACTCTGATCCTAACTTGGGTCTGGAGTGTTTAAAAAAATGTTATGGGTTATTCTGTGACCTCCTGAGAGATGTCAATGGCTCATTGGAATCATTTAGGTAAACTAGCCACTCCAGTGAAGGTTCAACAATGTTTTCTCCATTTCTGGATAATGGCTCACTAAAAATCACTGGAATCCCAAATAACTGATATATTCTTTTTCAATTTCCAGATGAATAATGCTGATGGCTTTGATTCTCCTCTGCTCTTAAATTTATTTAGGAGTTGCTTTTTTCAGATTTCTTAGCCTACCGCATGTTGTTTGGTAAGTTTTATTTATGTTATCTCTTAATCCTTACCATTTCAGACAGAAGAACAGAGAATTCTGTTGATCTGGATGGTTAATGAGTTTGTTTTTTTTTTAATTCTCTTAGATCATCTTTATTAAAGAAAAACATTCATCAGATGGTCTGAAACATTTTGGTGTTTGCTTTACCTTTGTGAAGATAAAGGTCTAAGATACAGCATTCTGTCTGCATCCCTGAAGAAACTGCTGCTTGGTTATATTTTAGCCATAGTTCATGTCTTTAAAGTTGGAAAAAAAATGTTGATTTTGTGCTCAGTTCTGGCTGCTACCGAAGCTTCACTGAAAAGAAATGTTACTCATAAATCATCTGTCACAATGACAAGTTGGTGAATCACACACACAGAGGTCACCAATACAAACTGTTCACATGAAACTGAATCTCGATTTATTTCATTCTTTGCATTTTCAAACGCAACAGTTAAAAAAGTAGCATAAATTGTATTATTGGTCTTTCTCAGATGTTTTCAGTTTCTCTGGGATATTTAATCGTCTTCTAAGACCACAAACCTGCATTTATAGTAATGGAATCTTTTTCAATTATTTTCACAGATTCTTTCATCTCATTTCACAGATTTTAACTTTGATATCATCCCTTGTGGAGGATTCAGTGGGACGTGTACTGGCACAGTTCTATTTTCCGTTTCCCTCTTTTGATAGCGACCCCCCCATGAGAAGTCATATTTACAATTTGACAAAAGCCACGTGAGACAACATGCAAATGAAGTTTGAATGATGTCTTTTTACCTACCATACAGCATTTTGCCGAAATGGAAACTAAACTATGATGGAAAAGCTCCTCCTTCTACACATCCTCCTAAACCAGATCTGCACCAAATCAAATGCTAAAATCCTCATTTTGCTCATGTTTCTTCTTTTGTTTTTCACAAAAGCTGTTATATCTTGTAGATCTTGGACTCAGTGGTTAATTTCAGGATCTAAGGCAAAGAGACTCCATTTAGTTTTTTGAATAATATATCAGATTGGAAAGCAATTCATGCAGGCATTTGCAATATAATAGACAGGAATTACTTATTTTTAAAAGCCCATTGCAAACATATCCTCTTTACACTGTGTATCCCTGCTCTAAGCACTACATCCTCAGCATGATGCATGGTGGTGGTAGTATCATACTGTGGCAATGATTTACCAAACCAGGAGAATTGAAGGGAAAATTAACTGCAGGTAAATATAGGGAGATCTTCAGGAAAAAAGTTCTTAAAGACTGCAAAAGCATTCAGGTTTAGCTTCATATAGGACTCTTAATATAGCCACTAATATCCACATGAATGTAGTTTAAATGGCCCAGTCAAAGTACAGAGCACAATCTTTTGAGAATTTATAACAAGACTAAATTACAATTGACTCAGACAAATTTACCTAAATCGGATTAATCCTTAGCTATTTTGTGAAGATCGGGCAAAAATTGAAAAACCCAGAATAAGCAAAACTGGAGGAGGGATATGCTGAGATGTTTTTTCTGTAAATATAAACCACAGTTATCTTCCATATGTTATAACATATGGAACCATATGGTTTGATGGATCATATTAAATTAGAACTTGCAGCATTACAGTTTTAGGATGTAAAATAAAAAAAATGTGGAAAACTTTGCAGTGTGTGAGACAAAGTACAAAGTACTATACACTAGATTATAAGGGGGGGTAATATAGGAAAATACAGGTAAAAGCCAGTAAATTAGAATATTTTGAGAAACTTGATTTATTTCAGTAATTGCATTCAAAATGTGTAACTTGTACATTATATTTATTCATTGCACACAGACTGAT
>JAUZNJ010118788.1:7118-19328 GCA_034780135.1 Jordanella pulchra | reverse complement strand
GCGCCTCCTGAACCCCTACCGCCCCCCCCCCCCCCCCCACCTGCCTGTCGATCTGTCCCAGTTTTCTGTCTGTCTGTCTGTGAACACTGTGGAATCCCTCCGCCCCCCCTAAACTCCTGATCAGATTTCAGTCCTGTTCTGCAACCTGCCTCGTCTCCCTCACCTGACCTCCGCCCCCTTTAAAAGAATAAAGTTAACGATCTCTGTGTTCTAGAAAAAGAGATTTCTCTCCAGTTTCATTCTTATAATCTGTGAAAACACGTGGAATAAGGCCTTGTACCTTAGCTCCTGAAACAGCAGCAGACAAAAAAAAATGAAGAAAATGAAATAAACAAGAAGGATCTCTCTTTTTCAGCTTGGTCTCCAGTTTGTTTTTGTGTGGAGTTATGTCAGAAAATGGAAATAAATTCTGTGACCAACTCTTATGTGTGGCAGCAGTGTCAAGTGGTTCTTTTCCTCAATTTCATCAAATCATTCAAAAGACGCTCAAACTATCTGGTAGCTCCTTTCTGTTAGAAGAATAAAAGCAATGAAAAAAAATCAGGAATAAAGATTCATTTTATGATTCCTAAAAGAAGGAAAAACATCAAATGAGTTGATGTGAATGACAAATAGTTTCGGGACAGTAGCTCCAGATGTTGAAGCTAATATTTAAGCTCGTTACTTGGGTTCAATTCTTTTGGCTCCTCAGGAATAAACTTTGATTTCCTCACTTTATGCAGAACTTTGTTCCTAAACTTTTTTTTCTAAATCTTAAAGTAAAAACATCTTAAAGTTGTAAAAATAATGAACAGTCAAAGATCCAATGTAAAAAAACACAGTAAGAATATTAGAGTCCATGAGGATGAGACTCTACTAGTGATCTGAATTCACTGAACGTTGGTGTTCACTAATGCTGCGGAGGCGTTCACATGTGGTTGCTGAGTTGATGGATGAGTCAGTAAACATCCTTATTACTGATCCTAGTGATGGGCTGTAAAGACAAAGAAGAGCAAACAACATCATGGAATGATTGAAATAAATCATGGGTGCAGTTTACTCACAGCTACCAAAAGACGACTCATGATCAGAATCAATTCAGGGCTCAACAACAAGACAAGCACTGGACAAATGGCATTTTAATGCATTTAATTTTCTATTCAGTTTATTTGTATAGTGCCAATTCACATCATTTCAAGGCATTTTACAGAACTAAAAAGTTTTAGCCTGTGACTCATTAAAATGTATTGATGTCTCTGCGTTAGGAATGGGAATTTTCTTTTTCCTCTTTCTTCTGATTGGAGGATTTGCTAGAATGTTCTGCAGATCGGTTTAGTTTATTAGTTGAGGTTTTCTTACTGCAAGGTATTGCATTAACATCGGGCTCTATGAAATGGCCATAGCAACGGTTGACATCTAACTTTCTGGTAGTTCTGTGGGGCTGCCAGCAGATGGCGCACACGCCTGTTTATGTCATCCATTGCAGTTGGTGCTGGAATTCTATTCAGGCTGAAACGGGTCCATCGGGATTCATCCTTGATGTGAATAACCTTGTGGTATGATGATCAAATGGTTTCTGGTCTATAACTTAACTATGCCGTTTTAAAGTTCAAATTAAAACCAGAAAGAGCGAAAGAAAACAAATCTGGCATTTTAGTGGAGCAGCAGAAAATATAAGAACTCTGTCAAAAAAAGATCTCCAGTTACCTGTGAACACAAAAGACCAGATCAATGTTATGGAGCAGCAAGCCGGATCCTTGGTCTCTACTTCATTTTAAAACGTTTATGTATAAATATATATATATATAATATGTTGTTTCTAATGCAAAAACAAGGAGCTGTTGAAAGTAGTCCAATCATTCTGCTCACAGCAGAGGTCTGTCGTCTCCAGGCAGCACAGATGTGGAGCAGTTCTCAGGAATAAGAGGTTATACAGGAAATCTTAGCGTAGTGATTCACCCAAAAGTTAAATGTTTCAATTCAAACTAAATGTTTCAAAACATTTTTATGACCAGATTAAAAGAATAAAGACATTTTATTTCATTTTCCTTTTGTTATAATTTGAAAGAAAATAGATGGATTTTGATCCTTTTTTGTTTCTGGAAATAAAAGTTAAAATTTTCAGCTGCAGATTTTTTTTCAAGCTTTACTTCCACCGGATCAACTGAGGGAAACTGAGCCTTCGTACTGGAAGAAGCTACTGGACAAGAACCTGGAGCTCAGTACGAGTGATCACAAAACTAAAACATCCAAGATGGTGGCTACAGTATGACCTTTTATTTTTTTTACGTTTTTGTGTTTATTAACAGCTTGTTCCCGGTTTATAAAACAGCAACCATCCTCCTCTCCTCGGACCCTCTACCTGGATTCTGTGAGAAAAATGTAAATGGTGCAGAAAGACCAGCAAAGCTCCAGCAGCTGATAATGTCCCCCCCCCCTCCGCTGCGAACCGGTGCTGAACACCTGGACCAGATCTTCAAAGACCCTCTGGAACTATGTGAGCTTCTCGTGCTTCGAGGGCTCCTCATCATCCAAGTCACCAAGAAACTTAATGGGATTAAAGTACTACAGACCTGGAGTCCTGGAATGCTCTGAGCAGCAGGCCTTGAGGCATCCAGGGTAGATCACAGGCCGCCTGCTGTTTGCTTAAAAGACAAACAGGTTGGCAGATGATGCAGAGAGCCTGGGCTACACTTCATCCTACATCCTGGGAGTAAACCAGGATCCCAAGGAAATGTAAAGGTCCTCCAGCGTAGACTCTGAATGGAGGAAGCCCTGCAGAGACTGGACCTTCTGCAGCAGCTGAAGAAGTAAAACCAACCACAGGAGCTGTGGTCGTCTCCTACACTGCTGTCCTGTAGAGGACCGGTCCAAACTGCAACCATTAGGTCGGCTAACAGGATCATCAGGAGTGAGCTTCCCTTCATCCAGACCTTCTTAGCACCTACATAGCAAAGAAAACCTGAAATGCTTTTGTAAATCCTCAGTCATCCTGGTCATGATGAATCAGAGGCTGATCCTCAGGACCAGGTTTGACGATGTCTAGGATCAATTCAAGAATCAGCTCCAACATCCAGTAACATAACCAGAGACGAGGAAGAGGCCATGAATGAAGCCTGCATAGAAACGCTCTTCTCAGAGCGACATAAAGTCGGTGGCCTCCGGTCCTGTGGAGTGTGGCTGACCTGCAGGAGTGTGAAGGTAGCAGATGGTCCAGAGGGAGTGATGCACTTACCAGGAGAGAGGACTTTATTCTGTGCGTCAGGAGAGTTCAGACGGCGACGTCAACAAACACGTTAGCAGCAGGAATTCATCATGTAGGTCGGTTTCCTTCAGCTGCAGTCGTTCAGATTTTCTGACGCGTCTCTCAATTGTCCTTTTTCTATTGAAGGAATTAGGGTTTTTTTTTATAGGATCTCTTGCCTTTGCAAACACACACATTCTCTGACTGGGAGCACTGGTGTTCCTGTTTCATGAATACTATTACAAGGCTCACAGAGCAAATGAGAGCTGCTGCCACTTGACACGCCGCGTTGTAACCCAGGGAAATGGGTCACCTCTATAGTTTCTGCTGGTTTCTCTCACACAGACGTTCCTCACGTTGCTAATAATGTATTTACCACCAAAACATCCCTTATTTTCTATCACAGCTCAGCTGCTGCTGGTGGAAACTTAACCATAAACTGGTATTAGACATCCTTTAATAAGACTAAAACAAATATGAGATAACGGCTATAAAGAAGGTGATAAAACCCTTCCTCCCTCAGTGTCAGCTCCCTCCTCTCTGAAGGATAAGGCTGTGTAGATAATGGAAGGATGGATGTCTTATTAAGCACATTTACCATCCGCAGGAGGACAGAAGGTCACCTGTGTGATGTGAACTTACCTTCTGATAACGATCTTTGACTTAAGCTTTGGCTGAAAATGTCTTCCCGACATCCCGCTCCGTTGGAAATGACAGATAAATGTAGATCCCATCTCTCAGCGTCTCCTCCACTCCCCACTCCCACCCAGATCCCTCTGTGGATCTTTACAGAGAAAAGGAAAAAGAATCTGCCCAAACCTGGCTGTTTAAAACCCAACTACCTGACAACACAAAAACTCCAAACCAGAAGTGGAGCTAAAGCCTCCATGGAATCGATCCGATTATTTTTTTCCATAAACTGGAGGAAATAAAATGACCGGACTGACGCTGCCTTCATCAGGATAAAACATTTATCCCTTCATGCTTGTTTGGGCTCTTTCTGTAATTCTTTTAAATGATTGATTTTGGTTGTTGAAACCGCTAAAGATGGTTTTCAAAATCTTACAGAAGCTCTTCTTGTTACCAATATTTTTTAAAATCGTTTTTTTATTCTATGGATGCATTTTGCACCTTCTAAACACGGGTGGCAGAAATCTACACATTAAAAACTGGCATTAAATCATCTCACATCGAAACATATTTTCCTTTTTCAATACATGACGCATGTTTAGGTTTCAGTATTGAAAATACTTTGTTTACCATCAGAACCTTTTTTTTAAAGGAAACTTTTGCAGTATTTCCTAATCCAGGCTTGTTTCAGTAGAAACCAAACCGGTTTCATATTACGGAGTTTAATCAGATGGACTTGAGCTCGATACTGAAACTAAAGAATTAATCTATTTATTTGTTCAATTCTATTTAGATTCTTTTACTCGAATATTGTTTAAGCAGAGACCAAAGTGTCACTAAAATTAAGATGTTATAGAAAATAAAATAAAAAACCCAACAGATCTATTTACACACTGAACTGATGTGAAGCCACCAAAGAAAAACCCAAGAAAACAAAAACCAATAATCAGAACCTAGACACCTTTATTCAGTTTATACAATTATTTATTCACAGTTAAAATTTACTGCAAGTTATACATTTAATACATATTTTGAATATGTTAAAATAAGGAATATAACTGAATTTATTGCATTGCCTATTTTGCTAAACCAGGTTAAAGCCATGCAGAACAAATATAATAATCACTGTTCAGTGTTTTATGAAATAAATGAGTGTAACTATTTAAACTGGTATTTATTAAGATCTTGCTGAGGGTTGAATAAGTCTGAAGATGTAAAAAGCAGATGAGTGACGATCAGCAGCAGCTTCTCTTGGTGCCATTAAAGGTGTTTAGATGTTAAAAAAAAATCAGGTGCTTTTACTCTAAGACGACATTTAAGTTTTTAACCGTTTCCAGTTGTGTCTTCAGTCTGATCATTGTTCTTTTTTAATTGTTTTATTTATTTTTTATTTCAATGTTAGTTGCAGTTTAACTGAAACTAAATATAAATTTGGAAAAAAAATGTTTTTATTTAATATCAGGAATTTTTAGTTTTAGTCTTTAATATTTCCTGAATAAAATTATTCTGTTGGTTTTACTGATAATTTAGGCTAATACTGAAAGCTATTCTAGAACAATGAGGATTATCTTTTTCTTTATATATCTGAAGGTTCTCCAGGTTCTCTGGGGGTCGTCTCTACGCTACATTGGCTAATTGTTGAGAATTAAACCTGATTTTGTGTTTCAATATTTAGTTCTGTTCAAAATAAACAGCAGAACATCCAGTTAAGTTCAGCTACAAATAAAGAGTTTGAAGATCGTGAAGTAAAACAAAGTTTAGATTAAAATAACCTAAAGAATCTGAAGAGCATCAGAACCGGTTGAGATGATCCTCAAAGGACAGAGAACCTGGACGTAAAGAACTGAGGAGGTTTTTAAAAGCCGCCATCAGTCCTGCTGCTGCATGTGTGGCTCGGTCCGACTCCACTGCTCATCCAAACCCTCACGCAGCCACAGATCCACCGGCAAACATCTGTTAGAATATAAAAAGGAGAGGAGATGCCTGGTAGCGCTGCAGCTCCACTCATTATGACACACACACCTTTTCTTATCCTCTCCACACACACACCATCTCTCAATCTCCTACCCGATTACACCCACACACTAAAACCCCTTTCTCCACACCTCCCCAACACTCTACCTTCCCTAAAACCTTTTTTTGCTTCCTCCGACACACACACACCTCCCCCCCTCCCCCCCCCAGTAATCTGGCTGGCCCGTGGCCTCCTCTCTCTCGCTCCACTGTTCTGTGTGATAGAATATCGATCGGTTTGCCTCGGCTCGGCGTGGAGCAGGAGGAGGGGGCAGCTGCAGGGCTATAGGGTGTGTGTGTGTGTGTTAGAAGGGGGGGTAGTGGTCAGACATGCTCCAAGGTTGTTACCACAGCAACAGCAGGATGGGTCAGAGGGTTGCCATGGCGTCCAGGTCGCGGGGTCAGGGGGAGGGTCCTGGAGGGCTTCTGTCTTTCTGAGCGAGTGTGTGTTTGTGTTAATAGGAGTGTGTGTGTGTCTAGTATGGCTATATTGAGTGTGTTAATAATGAATAGTGTTGCATGCGGTCGCTACCTCTGAGCGCCTCATCCTCGCTCTGCAAGTGAGGCTGCAGGAACATCCGTTCACTTTATGAAACCAAATGTTTCCACGTTTTAGAGCCACGTGGAAAATTATCGTTAAAGCGTCAGAAAACAGAGAGACTTTCTTTTAATCACAGGAGGGTTTTAAAAATCTGCTGCTGCAGAAACAGGAACTTATATTTCTTTAAAACAACAAAAATTGCTTTAGGTTTTCATAAGAAAATGCACCGATCAGGTTTTCCTGGCCGGCGCCGATTTCTGGCTTTCTTTACGTCTGACCTGCTGATTCCTAATTGGATTGATTCTGATTTTTCTTTCTAAAGACTAAGACACATAAAAAAAATAAGATAAAAAGGGAATACTGGACAACAGTATAATAAAAATATTTTCTGATATATATGGTTATAAATGATGATGATACATTTCTGATATCTTGATATATATCTATATATACACATATATATATATTTGATATGTATATATATAAATAACTATGATTACTGCATTTTTCACTGACTCATGATCCAGGTTTCATGTAAATTATGTGGGTTTTTTTTAAGTAATTCATTCTAAAACAGTATATTACCAGGATTTTATAAACATGGAAAGTAATGGTCTGAAGTTAATCTGGGCATCTTTGGTTGATTTTTTTAGCCTTTTATTTTGCTTATATTGAGGTTGAAAATATATTGTATCCACTGAAATTAATATCGTATCGTATAAAATATCCCATATTTATTTTTATCATCCCAGCTGTAAATTAAGACATGTACTAAATATTGTGCTTTAAACAGAAACTGAAAAAGGATTATTAAATTGTTCCAGTTTAATAATCACTTTAAAAGGTTTATAGGCAGAAAGTTGCTGGAGATCTTTACTTTTATACATTTTTTAACATATATGCGTGTGTGTATTTTAGCTGCTGATTACTAATCAGAGCAAATCAGGAAAAATAATTGACCAATTCCAATCTGCTAAAAAATGCTTCAAACATTAGAATCCAGGTTTTTATTCCCTTAAAGATGAACATTTCAAACACAACAAATAATAATTTCATAATAAAATGTCTATAAAAAATCTGACATTTTCAATCCAGTTTATTTCTATGGCTCCAATTCACAACCCATGACATCCCAAGGATCTTTACAGAGACGATTCAATCAGATCACAGTCAGGTTCACATCTAAATTAAATTATTCAGCAAATGAAATGTTTTAATTCTCCCTGCAGGTGTTAAACTCTAAGCCGTTTAAATGCTTTTTACATCACAGCAAACATCCTTCATCCTTTGGCAGCCATCCTTCAGTTTGCTGTGACTACATGAATCTGTTTCCTTTAAAGATCATCCAGATTTTAAATGTTGAGACTTTGGCTGCCTTGGTTTTCTAGACCCTGAGCTCCACTCCTGACAGCAGCTGTGTGACCGAGGGTTTCATTAGTAACATCAGCACAAAAATACTTCACACTATGCGGCTTCTCCCAGGTCGTTGGTGTTAAAACATCTGCATTGTTTTCTTAATGATAACAGTCAAATGAAAGGAACTTGGAGCTCATTCAATTAAAATCAGAAATCTATTAGGGGAAAAAGCATGTTAGAGATAAAAAGTTTATTTTATAGAGATTTAAAAAGGATATTTACAAAAAAAGTTTGAATATAAAAAAATAGTGTAGAAAACTAGAAATTTGGTTAAAAAAATAGATTCACAGTATATAGAAATTGAATGTTAAAATGATTTCAATGCTACATATTGTGATCAAATTAACCCACATGTGCTTAATTCTTCTTTTTTAACCATAATAAAATCCCTGATCTTTTTCTGAGCTTCATCACCTCAGACTCTACAGCATCAGATTATGTTGCATTAGGAGCAGAAAGGCACATATTTCCACCTCTGCTCATAGCTGTTGCTTTGCAAAAGCTACTGCAGTAAGAAGTTTTTTGTTTGTTTGGTTTTTTTCAATCAAAGAAGAAACCTTGCAGCGCTGGGATCAACCCTGAGCTCATTAGCTCCAGTCTGCTCTGCTCTAATTAAAGGTGCTGGATGGGACCAGAGATGGTTTTCACCTCCAACTTCCTCAGCGGTGACGAAGGTGTGATGATCTTCACCAGCAGCCCCACCGCAAAGGCGACAGCTGCAGGGGACACGGTTAAAACTTCTCATGAGTCTGAGATCTTTCTATGACACAAAAGTAAAACATCTCAAAGTTCTTCATCCTGAAACTCAACATGAATTTCACCTTGAAGTCCTCATTTCCATCCGTCCCCAATAAGTAGCAATCTTATGTTTTTACCTCCCATAAAAAGGGATGAAACCAGTGTTACTGTCCACGCTTTGGCCTGACAGAGGAACCCTTGGCGTTAAAAGAAGCGGCGAATCTCCAGACTGTGGCTCAGAATACAAATTCACCTCCTGCTTGACTTATCTGCTCCAAAGCACCTTACTTCCAAGATTTCCTTCCTTTTTTTAAAGATTTTTAAGCCAGTGGACCAAATAGGATCTTAAAGTCACGAGGCGCCCGTGCAAAGCCAATCTCTCGGCAGTGCACCCCCCCCTCTGCAGGGTTATCAAACAGTCCCTGTGCAGCTTGGACAACCACACGTGTGACCGATTTTCAGACACCACAAATTCTGCGGTGCCGTTTAAGGAAACTTTGTGCCATAAATACAGATGGAGGTATAGGTTTCATTCACTGAACACTGCCAGGAACACCATCCACTCACGCTGGTAAGTTTCCACTGGTAACCTGGGAGGATCCAGAGAGAAAGCTGAAGGAAAAGTCTGAGTGTTTACAGCTTTTCAGTTGAACAGAAAATGATTCTGCAGCTCTAAATACTCACTAATGGGGTGTGTGGATATAATGTAGAGCTCCCAAATTATCCTGTTAAAGAGGGAAAAAGGATTTGCTAATAATCAGTGTTTCTATTAAACCATTTTTTTGTTTAATCTACCTTCTTTCACATGGCAAATACTTCCATAAATACTGGGTCAAAAGTTTGTTCAAAACACCAAATAAAAGGCTTCTATTAAAGTTATATCTACTCTTCCTTCCAATATATGCAATTATAAGAGCTCACAGTAAACATCTTCAAATAGGTCTTCTTTTTTTGGAGGGGGGGGGGGGTTCTTAAATCTTAAAATCAAATACAGAAATCCTCTTGAGAACCAAAAAAATCTTAAAAACTTCAATTAACCTCAGCATTTCAACATTTAGTCAGTTAAAGAGTCTGGGTGTCATCTACAGTAAACTATGCAGACACTGATAGATTAGTTTATTGACTTTTTTTGTTTGGTTGCTTATCTTTGTGTTTTTTCCCGCTCTTTCTGAATTTCCTTTTTTAGATGGACCTCAAGTCTGACATAAAAGTTTCTACTATACCGTTCAGCTAAAAAAAAACATGAACCAAACAAATATTAATAGTGGAACATTTCAAGGAAGTGGAAATAAAAGGTTTTACCCAGTGAGAGCCCAGCAGAGGCAGAAGATGAACAAGGCCTTGAGCAGCAGGGTTGATGGGTCGTCCTGAACTCTTCCCTTAATATCGCTGTAGTGCTGCCTTTTGGCCACCAGGCGTCGCTTTATGTCATACAGCCGCCGCCGTCTGAGCAGATATCTTGGCGGAAATGATAAAACATAAAAAAAATCAGAGCTCCGAGAAGATTCACTTGTTTTGCAACTAATTTAAATAGAAAGCATCTCAGTTTTAATAATTTTTAATGCTATTCGGATGTTTAGGATCATCGGTTTGGATGGTTTCGATCATGTATCTCCCGATAAACATGTTTATTTCAAGAATGAAGTTACCTAAAGAAGAGACTTGCTCGGTTGCATAGAAGTGCTGAGGTCGGGGTTGGAACCGGACCTTGGATGGGGTTGTAGAACTGGACCAACTTCAGACCCCCTTTATCCATTGTTATCTGCAGCTCCCCCATGATGCCCCGGAGACGTGATACTGCTGAGGATCTTGTGGTCGCTGCTGTTTATCCAGTTTATCTGGTTTGTTCAACTGACGCAGCTCGGAGCTGCATGGCGTTTGTGTTTCCGGGTATCGCCGGGTGTCCGCCCACATTGGAGAGAAGCTCCATGAGAAGGTTCAGGGTGGAAGCAAAGCTCTGAGCGGAGGCCTTCACACCTTCTCTCAGCTCCTCGGAGGAGAGCAAATAAGACAATAAGAAACTATGAAATGTTTGAAAGTCTGGATAAATGTTGCCTTTGAGTCCATCAGCACACACTGAACCGAGCTTTAGCTTCAGCTCCAACATGGATGGACCTTCAGACTTCTTTCTCCCCAGAAACACTCACCTCCTCTGGGAACCGGTTCTTTTCAGTCTGTTTCTGGCTGACTGTGTCTTCTCCCTTTGGATGCTGTCCAGAAAGCTCCATCTCTGCAGCAGGGGCCGGCCGCACTGCTTGGATCCAGGATCTCAACCTTTAATCTATGATCCAATCATGATGCCATGTTGGAGCATAGATGGAGCTGAAAATCCAGGGTTGTAGCAGACTGAACAAACCGCCTCCTTACTGCAGACAGGGTTCTGATCTGTTTAAACTTCCCCCGCTCCTTGCTGCTATAAATGAAGATGACACGTAGATCTTCTTGAGGCAGTAGCCCATGTCAAAACCAGGATGCCTGATGTGAGAGGATGATCCAGCCGACTCTATATGAGCTGAGGATCATTGTTTGAGGAGACCAATAGAACCACATCATCCACACAAGTCACAAACACTCATCTCACTCACTCATCCACACCACATCACCCACAACAGTTTTCTTAGAGAACCCAGATCCTCTGTAATCCTGGTGGCCTTTAAGAACCTGAAACAGGCCACAAGTTTTAACTGAGGTTGTAGTAAGACGGATAAATACTTTACCTAAAGAAAACAAAAAATATAGCAGAAAGATGGATGGATGGATGCTGTGACAAAGTCACTGCTCTGGAAATAAAATGTCAGTTTTCTCAGTTGAAATCTAAAGACTTGCAAATAGCTCCATCATAATCAGCACAAAGCATAAAGATTTGAGTATTATTTGTTTCATTTAAATTGCAAACAGCTAGTAAAGAATAAAAAACGGACATATGATACAAGTTCTACATCAATATTCAGTGCAATAATATTTGATTCTAGTTCTTTTTTAACTGCAATGACTGCATCTAAGAACTCTTTCACTTCATGATTTAACAGAAATTGATCACAGTTATTTATATGTCCCTGCAGGACAGGTTGAATTGAAAAGCTCATTTCCTCCTGGGTTCAGTTGGAGTCTCTCTGTCATCTCTAACTTCTGCAGCCTAAATGTTAAAAAGTCCTTTCAGTCCCATTAGGAGCTCCAACTATGGCTCTTCTGGTCGCTCTCTTTCTTGAGCTGCACTGAAAACATGCTGAGGTTCCGTATTTACTGTTAAACTAGTTTTGTTTTTTAATATCTTGCGTACGCATATGTAATTATTTAAGGGACTTTTCTATCAATCATTTCTCCTCTAAGATAAAGGCTTTATGATCTTCGACCTGCAGCTCCATCAGGTTTAGTCAGACATCAGCTTCCTGGTTCTCCAGCTTTGTTTTTATCTGTGCCTTTCCACCCTCCTCAACCACATCATTTACTTTTTCCCAGCTGAAGTTTTTTTTTTTTAATGATGTCTCAGGGTTTCTTTTTATCTTCTATGACCTTAATATAAGTTTTATTGGACGGGAGAGAAATCAGTTTCCCAGATGCTGGAGCTCACTGTCGACCAGAGCTGAGCTTCATCACCTGCTACTGCAGCCGTACAAACACACTCACACACACACACTAATAACTGCGC